>CM076583.1:983883034-984023504 GCA_034641835.2 Pinus albicaulis | reverse complement strand
CCCGGTTTCAGTATCACTTATTTCTCCTTATTAGTTAAATGCCCTTTCCCATTTCCTTACATTCAACAATCAGAAAAAATAATTTTTATTTGCTGAAACAGAAATCACTTTGCTGAAACACAAATCACTTTGCTGAAACACAAATTACTTTGTTGAAACACAAATTCTGGAAAACTTTACAGAATGCTGAAACTGCAGAAATAAAACAAAACACACAGCAAGCTGAAACAGTCATTCAACACATTTGAACACTGAGATTTTTGGTCAACATGACCCTGGAAAAACCCCCTACAACTCTTGGGGAAAACCAGTCTTGAGAGCTCCTTCTTATTTCTGAAAATACTTTTACAGAGTGGCAGAAATTACAGCAAAAATTCCAGCAACTAAACAACAATACTTATCTCGATTTCCGTGCATTCACTCCGCCTTGGAAAACGTTCAAAACAGTAAAAACCCAAAACAGAAATTTTACAGCATTTATGACAGCATTAAATGTTGAAATGAGCTTCTCGATTTTTGTGCCCAGCTGTACGGCCGTACTGCTGTACGGACTGTACGGAAAACCCAGCTGCTTCTTCTCCTCAAAATCTGCGCTCCTTTGCCTCGAAATCTGTGCCGAAACTGACTGTACGGCTGCTGTACGGATTTCCAGAAATCTGTACCACCAAGCAGCAGTCTCTCTCCTCGATTTATGTGCCCAGAATTAAATGTTGAAGCTGTTGTACGGTTCTCCTTGAAAACTGTGCCTCTCTCCCTCGAAAAATGTGCCCAACACTTGTTGTACGGATTTCTGCCTTGGAAACCGTGCCTCCTTGCTGCTGTACGGATTTTGCTGAAGTCTCTATCAGCTGCCCTCTTTCTCCTCTCTGCTCAGAAATCTCCCTTGCTCTCCTTCTCTTGCTCTCTCAATCTGCTCATGAAAGAATGAATGACCTTTTCCTCCTTTTCCTCCTTTAACCTAACCCTAAGTGACTTTTGGGGAATCCCTAAATCCAATGGTTGAAATAGATTGAGATCTAGGGCTGAGATTAAATGCTCATTTAAATCTCACTTTCTATTTTTTAATTCACCCCACTTTAATAAAGACCCAATTAGTCATTTATTTCCAAAGTCACTTTTCCTTTCTAATTTTACATTGACTTTATTAAAGTCACTTTAAAATTAGACTTTAGTAACTTTATCACTTGAAGTCACTTTTAAATTAGATTTGACTTTATAACTTTATAAAGTCACTTTAGGAGAAAAATTAAATTCTTTCGGACACTTTTCCCTAGGCCAAAGATCAAAGCCTTAGGGAACCACCTGTCCTCCGGTAACCAAATTTCAACACTCCCTCTTACCGAGGAAGGTGTTCCTCACCCCACCCATCTTGTCTCTGAAGTAGACATGCTTGCCCCGTGGTAAGGCTTTGGTAAGAATATCTGCAACCTGCTCATCAGTGGGAATATACTCAAGCTTCACAACTCCCTTCTGAACATAGTCTCTGATGAAATGATATTTGATCCCGATATGCTTTGACTTGTCATGAAATACTGGATTCTCCGTGAGTTTAATGCAACTCTGATTATCACAGTAAATCACTGAAGGTCTCAACGGCTGACCAAATAAGCCAAGCAACATCTTGTGAAGCTAGATGGCCTCACAACTAGCTAGACTAGCTTCCATATACTCTGCTTTCGCTAAACTCAATGCTACTGACTGCTGCTTTCGGCTGAACCATGACACAACTGCCGAACCCAACCCAAAACAGCACCCTGAAGTGCTCTTCCTATCAGAAGCACAACATGCCCAATCAGAATCAGTGTAACCTGCCAATCTCACTCCATCCCCCTGCCTGTAGTCCAGACCATAATCCACTGTCCCCTGCAAGTACTGCAAAATGTGTTTTGTAGCCACCCAGTGAACCTTCCTAGGCTCACACATAAACTGACTCATCGTGTTGACTGCAAAACAAATATCTGGTCTAGTGTTGACCAAATACATCAAGGAACCAATCAGCTGTCTGTACAATGTGGGATCCACCAACTCGAAATCCGAAGCATGAAGCTTCTTCCAGTTGGTGATCATCGGTGTCAACATGGGTTTACAATCCTCCATGTGGAATCTGCCAAGGATGTCCACAATATACTTCCCCTGCCCCAGGAAGAAATGCCCCTCCTCCTGCCACACCTCCAAACCCAAAAAGTAATGCATCAAGCTGATGTCCTTCATCTCAAACTCCGCCGCAAGATCTCTCTTGCGGTGCTCTATGAGTCTCTCTGCACCTGTAATGACTAAGTCATCCACATACAGCACCAGAATGAGAGGCTCCTCACCTATCACAATATAGTAAAGGTTCGGATCTGCCTCACTCTTTGTGAAACCCATCCCCTGCAAGTATGTATCTATCCTAGAGTACCAAGCTCTGGGAGGTTTCTTCAGGCCATAAAGGGCCTTCTTCAGTCTACACACATGGGACTCCTTCCCATGCACCTCAAATCCCTGTGGCTGCTCAATGTACACCTCCTCCTGTATGAAGCCATTGAGAAATGTGGTCTTCACATCCATCTGGTGGATCTTCCAACCCATCTCTGCTGCTATCGATATAATGGAGTGGATCGAAGTATATCGAGCCACGGGAGTGAAGGTCTCCTCATAATAAACTCCCTCTACTTGGGAGAACCCTCTAGCCAAAAACCTCGCTTTGAATTTCTCAATGCTGCCATATGCAGCATGCTTTACCTTGTAAAGCCATCTGGAAGTAACCACGGATTTTCCCTCAGGCCTCGGCACCACCTCCCAAACATCATTCTTCATGATAGAAGAATACTCCTCTTGCATGGCCTCTCTCCAGACCTGCTGGCTAGCTGCCTCCTCATAGCTAGAAGGCTCAGAGTCAAGGATGATGGTAGCCATTGCCATATAGCTACAAAACCTCTCAGGTGGTCTGCTCTCTCTGACCGGCCTCTTAGGCCCAGCAACAGATGTGGCCTCTCTCAAGGTGTCCTGAAGCCACTTGGGCTTCCTCTTCCCTGAGCATACTTCTCCCATTGGAGAATGAAACTCCTCCTCCTCATCATCATCAAGAGCCTGAACTCCTGACTGTCTGTCTGCTGTCCTCCTGCCTGCACCTGAACCTGTAGAAGCTGAGGTACCATGTGAACTGTCCATCAGTGGACTCCCTAGTGAACTGCTCCGTGGATTTCTCTGCATGTTGCCCAAAGCACCACCCCTCTGACTCTATGAGCCACTGCTCACTGACGGACCTGACATCGTCATAGATGTATCTCTGGATCCTCCTGATCCCTTCCCACTGGATCCCTGCGACTGACTCAACTGCTGCTGAGGGTCTGGCTGATCCAGATACTCTAACTCCCATGACCTCCTGAAGACCCTATCCTCCTCGAACTTTACATCCCGCCTGACAACAACTTTCCTCTGTGCAGGAATGTAAATCCGAAAGGCCTTTGAGGTCTCACTGTAGCCCACAAAGATACCCTTCTCTGCGGTGGGCTCTAGTTTGGTCCTCTTCTCCTTGGGTATGTAGGAGTATGTGATGCACCCAAAGATACAAAGATGACCAATATCAGGCTTCATATGCCCCGAGCCGATGGACTCTATTACGCAAATAAATAGCGTATTTATGGGCCTTTGCCTGAAAACAATGGCAACCCTTGATCATGTAACATGGCTTTGGCAGCCCCTCCGATGGATCTATTCTTCCTCTCCGCAACCCCGTTCTGCTGGGGGTTGTAAGGAACAGTGAGCTCCCTCCTAATGCCTGCCTCCGCACAATAGTCAACAAACTCTCCAAGGGTGTACTCTCCTCCATTGTCCGACCTCAGGGACTTGATCTTCCAACCTGTCTGTGTCTCCACAAGAGCTCTGAACTCCTGAAACCGCTTGAAGACCTCACTCTTGGTCTTCAAGAAATAAATCTAGGTCCTCCTGGAGTGATCGTCAATGAATAAAACATAGTACTCATATCCACTCAAGGAAACATGAGACATCCGACCGCTCACATCGGAATGAATCAAATCAAGTATCCCAGTCGCTCTGCTGTCACTGCTGGGAAAAGGGGATTTGGCAAACTTGCCCATCGCACATCCTCTACAAGTATCAAAGTGATCAGTACTGAAATCTGGCACACCTATAGTGATCTCCCGCAAAGTCCTCAAGGCTCCATGATACATGTGCCCCATCCTGCGGTGCCAAATCTCACACTGCTCAGAACTGCTAGCTCTGCTGTCGGTACTACTGCTCAATGCCAAAAGGGACTGAAATGCAAACTTCTACACCTTTGCATGGCGTACACCTATCACTCTAGCTGAATCAGCTGGAGTGCCCCTGGGATACATCAACACCTGTCCTCCCCTGAACAGTACCTCATATCCTCTATCCTCCAAAGCTGAGATGGATATGAGGTTCTTCCTCATCCCTGGCACATAAAGAACATCTGACACCTTCAAGGGAGGTTTAGACTCCCTCTGAAATGTCAGTGTTCCCACACCGACTGCTCTAACAACTCTGTCATCACCAAGTACTACCTCTATATCAGTGTCACTCTCTGAAAGCTCTGAGAAGTACTCACGGACTCCTGTCATATGACGTGAAGCCCCACTGTCCACATACCAGATACCCGAAGATGCTCCGCTAGTCGAGGGAAATGCATGCTCCCTCTGAACCTCTATGGCAGGTAATCCTGCACTAGAGGACTCACACGCAATGAACCCAAACTCCTGGTCAAAGTGATCTGCAAAGTCTCTCAACCTCTACTGATGTTGCCATGCTCTGGTTCTTCCCCTTCTTCTTCTTCTTCTTCTTCGGACACACAACTGCATAGTGTCCCATCTTCTGACAATTCCAACACTTCACCTTGGAATAGTCCTTCTGTGTGTTGCCCTGTTTACCTTTACCTTTGCCTTTGCCCCCACCATTTCTTGTGGAAGCCTGCTTCTTCCCTTTGCCTTTCTTGCCTCCTGCCAACAGTGTTACATCCTCATCCTGCTCAACTGGCTTGGCTGCCCCAAGCTGACCTTTCCTGATCTCTGTCTGAATGCAATCATCCCAAAACCTCTCCCATGTGGGAAAGGTCTCACGTGCACAAACCCCATCAGCAAAGTTCATCCATGAACTGGGGAGGCCATTCACTGCTATCCGCACCAACTCAGTGGGTGGAATGACCTCTCCAATTGCTACCAACTCATCTCTCACATTAGTAATATTTGTGAGATATCCAGCTGCACTATCAGTCTTACCCATCTTAATGGTTTTCAGCTTCTCCTTCAGGACCATTTTCCGGTTCTCATTGGTACTTTGGTAGAGATTGGACAATGTTGTCCACATCTCATGAGCATTTCTCTTTCCTCTCACATGAGGAATGCAATGGTATTTGATTCCGTCTAGAATCAGTCTCTTACCCTTGTTGTTCTTCCTATTATATGCTGCCAACTGAGTAGCATCAGTAGGCACATTAACAGGCTGTTGTGTGGTATGAACCATGATATCCCAGACTTCTGCCTCCTCAAAGATACTCTGCATTCTCTCCTTCCAAACGCTGTAATTGGTATGCCCATCCAACCTATCCTCCACCTTCAATCCCAATGACATCCTGTTGTCCTAAAACTGAAAAATAGCACTGCTGTAGTAAAGATAAAAATTCTGTTTGTGAAAAAATCAGCTTGCTGGAATTTTCTGAGTGAAAAATCAGCAGGCTGTATTTTTCTCCTTGCTGTCCCAAACTGCACTTCAGCACTCAAGCTCTGATACCATGTAGAAATTTCTCATTTCCCACCCTAGTTTTCAGTTTCACCTTATTATTCCAAAATAGTTAAATGCCCTTTCCCATATCCATACATTTAACATTCGAAAAATAATTTTATTTGCTAAAATAGAAATTACTTCTTTGAGAAACACAAGTACTTTGCTAAAACACAAATTACGGGAAAACTTTACGGAATGCGAAGCTGAAATAAAAAACAAAACGGCAAGGCTGAAATAGTAATTCACACATTTTAATACGAATGTTTTTGGTCAATTTCACCCTGGAAAAAACCCCCTACAACTCTTGGGGAAAACCAGTCTTGAGAGCTCCTTCTTATTTCTGAAAATACTTTTACAGAGAGGCAGAAATTACAGCAAAAATTTCAGCAACTAAACAACAGTACTTATCTCGATTTTCGTGCATTCACTCCGCCTTGGAAAACGTGCAAAACAGGAAAAACCCAAAACAGAAATTTTACAGCATTTATGACAGCATTAAATGTTGAATGAGCTTCTCGATTTTTGTGCCCAGCTGTACGGCCGTACTGCTGTACGGACTGTACGGAAAACCCAGCTGCTGCTTCTCCTCAAAATCTGCGCTCCTTTGCCTCGAAATATGTGCCGAAACTGACTGTACGGCTGCTGTACGGATTTCCAGAAATCTGTACCACCAAGCAGCAGTCTCTCTCCTCGATTTCTGTGCCCAGAATCTGCCCAGAATTAAATGCTGAAGCTGCTGTACGATTCTCCTTGAAAACTGTGCCTCTCTCCCTCGAAAAATGTGCCCAACACTTGTTGTACGGATTTCTGCCTTGGAATCCGTGCCTCCTTGCTGCTGTACGGACTTTGCTGAAGTTTCTATCAGCTGCTCTCTTTCTCCTCTCTGCTTAATTGTAGAAGAAGGTTATGTGTTATGCATGCAATTCGAAATTGATGTATGATCGGGTTAATCTTCATTGAATAAGTGATTTATTCAGCTAATTTCTACATGAAAGGTTTCTCCAACATTCATTAGACCAAAAGGAATTTTCACATACATGAAGGTGCCCCATGGTGTAGTAAAGGCTGTCTTTAATTGATCAGCAGGGTAAACCAAGATCTGATTGTACCCTGAATAGCCATCCAACAGAGAAATTCTTCTGGACCCTACCACCCTTTGTAAAATATGATCCATTTTAGGCAGAGGGTAGTTATCTTTCAATGAAGCTTTGTTTAAGTCTCTAAAGTCTATACAAAGCCTGATTTCTCCAGTTTTCTTCCTGACAGACACCAGATTAGACACCCATTCAGAATATCTAACAAGGACAATAATACCGGTGTCATACATTTTCATGATCTCCTTCCGAACCAAAGGCAACTGAACAGGGTTTATTCTGCGTAGTTTCTATTTGAATGGTTTTTGGTTTTCTTTGAGGGGGATCTTGTGCTGTATTATTTCAGTGTCATAGGATTTAAGCTCTTCGTAACTCCACGCAAAAACATCAGAGAACTCCTTAAACAACTCTATATATTTGAGTTTAATGTGAGCTAGTAAGGTCTTGGACAGTTTAATCATTTTTGGCTTAAGTTCGCTGCCAATGTTGCATTCTTCCACCTCAGTCTCTACAGGCTCCAGTTTTGGTTTATTTTCCACATCATTGAAATTGAACAACTCTTCTAAAGGTGCTAGGCCCTTAGGCAAGCTCTCATCTTTAAAGTGCAGGGTCTCTAATTTCTCTGTTTCTGATTCTGCAGTCATCTCTGTTTGTTTTCAAGCCTGCTAGACAACAAATTTATATTAGCAAGTTTAGGAGACGATTCTTATTTATCAAGAAAATTTTATTCACTACATTCTGTTTCACAGTTTGAACCTGAACTGTTTAGTTCGAATTCATTCCTGAATTGCATGAAGTCTTCTATTTGTTTGTCATTGTCAAAAACTTGCCAATACTTCTCATTATCAGGCACAAATGTTTTAAATTTTATTTGAGTTGTGTAGTCTTTGGTGGTATATGGTGTCAGGCATGTTCTGGCTGCGTAGGCTAAGTTGTGGGCTACGTTATTTTTCTTTCTTGGGACAAAAATCAGTTTGGACTCTTCGAAAGTTTTTAAAAGGTCCATGACGTCATTTCAGTAGGCCCTAAGTCTGGGATGATTGCGTTATACTCCCCATTGACCTGCCTAATGACTAACTCTGAATCCCCGTGCACATTGATTCTGGTGGCTCCTAACTTTTTCAGTAGCTACATGCCTAAGAGAAGGGATTCATATTCAGCTATGTTATTGGAACGCTGAAAGTTCAATTTGTAGGAAATGCTTTCTGTGTGGTTGTTTTCATTGTTAATGATCCAAACACCTGCACCTGCATTGTTCTTAGTGCATGATCCATTGAAAAACATACTCCATAGAGGACTGTTTTCAGTTTCACCTTGGTTACTGTCCTCTTCCGTTAATATGCTCGCTGACTTTTTACGATCAACAGCACTTATTTGAACTTGATTTGACTCTTCAGGTTTTTCGTTAGGGGGAGGAGAGTTTTCTTGAGTATCAAGGTTTAGGAGCAGTGGACTCATGGCTTGTGTTTCAAGACCTTGGTTTGGTATGCTAACATTTTTAAGTGCAACAAACTGTTTTGACACTTCTGTGCTGTGTTTTTCTTCCTCCCTATCGACTGCAGATTTGGTTAAAGTGACTTGTTCACCAAGTGTTTCATCATTAAACAGTATAAATGAATCAAGGTCTGTGCTTACAGTGTATATATGGGATTTTTGCGGTTTGTCTTGACTTGTGACTGTGTATTGCATATGAGCTTCCCTGTAAAGTCTTCTACTCTGATTGAAAACAGGGATAGTCGCATAAGTCATGTCCATCTGCATAGTCCCTTGCAACTTAGCCCCCCAAGATCTTGATAATAACATTCCATACTTTGGGGGCACATCAACCACAACAATGTCCATGACTAAGCATTTGGCTGGGATTTGGGCTAAGCTGACACAAAGGTCTTTGATCAATCCTAAACATTTTACTCTGGTGGAGTCAAAGGAGTAAAGGTATTTGTAAGGTCTGGTGATTTCTAAACCCAGGGTTTCCATTACAGATTTTGGCATTAAATTATGAGAAGCCCCGGAATCATGCATAGCATTGTGCAAAATTTTGTCATGAACGTTTAAACTCACATAAAAGGGAGGAACAGGTCCCTCCTGATATTTACCTTCAATCTTTGGACCGAATATAAGCTCTGGTTGGTCATCACTAAGATTGACCGTGTCTTCACTGTCTTCTACGTTTAAAGCCTTCAAAATTTGGGTCCTATATACATGATGGGCAGCTAACTCGGTCAAGGGAACATAGATTTTGATCTTTGAAATTTCCTGTTCCAGGCTAAAAGGAATTTTATTTTTTGAAGTGCTGGTTTCAGCCTTATTAGCTGTCATTCTATCAGCAAAATCAGCTTGATGATTTGTGGCCTCGGGAAGACTTTACAATGCTCCCAACCCTGCTCTTGAATGCAAGTCCTGACAAGAACTCTTTCTTGGTCTTCTTCCATGATTTCTTTTCCAAAAAACGGTCCTTTTCTGTGCTCTCTGTCCCTATAGCAGGAACTGAAAATCATGGAGTTCTTCTGCTGCTTTTACCTTGCAAAACACGAAACTTAGTTAAGAAATCCGATGCATGGGATGGCAGATGTTATACGGAGGGTGAAGGGAATGATAGAGCGGCGGTGGCGGTTCAGAATGAAAAATGGTGAATAATGCAGTGGAATGGTGAAAACAAGAACAAATAGGGTTTGGTGGTGAAGTGCATTATGGAACATTTGACCGTGGTCCAATGACGGAAATCGACGGCAGAGATTAAAACCATGTGAATGATATATGAAATGAGTGAACAACATATGAAACATGAAATTTTAATGCAAAATATGAAACTTTGGATTTTGGCAGAAATGCAA
The DNA here is from genome assembly GCA_034641835.2 of Pinus albicaulis. Taxonomy (NCBI): domain Eukaryota; kingdom Viridiplantae; phylum Streptophyta; class Pinopsida; order Pinales; family Pinaceae; genus Pinus; species Pinus albicaulis. Next base: position 984,013,834 of record CM076583.1, on the reverse strand, counting down.
AGGAAATGCGTGAAATGCAATGGAAATACGATGGGAATGACGTGTGAGGTGGGACCCATAGGCAATCACAAATCGTACAGGCGGAAAGTGCGATGGCGGAAAGTGGCACCACACAGAAATTTGCGCTTGCGATATTGCGATGGGGCAGACTTGCGATGGGAAGGAAAATGTGATCAGAGGGAGAATGCGATGGAGCAATAAGTGCGACGACGCGACCAGTTGATCGCATCGCAAATATTTGCGACGCGATCAATTCGCATCGCAAATATTTGCGATGGATCTAACGAATCATAACACGTGAAAATGTGATCTGTGATGGATGCGATATGCGATATTGCGATTAGCGCCTCAAGGGGCAGCGCTCAGTCACAATGCTCGTTTACAAGGGGGAAATAGCTAAAGGGGCGGCGGAAAAGGAGCTAAGCCTTAATATAAGGTCGGAAGTGGGTTTCTAACCCATTTTCAATGAAATTAAAGGCTAGAAGGGGAACGATAGAGGAATAAGGGGGAAAAAATGCCAACCAATGGTAGGGGAAGGATATAAAGGGGATTTGAGGGAGATTTAGGGGGGAAAATGAAGGTAAGTTTGGAAGCGGGGGAGGGGGGAAATGATGGTTTTTGGAGCAGTTTCTTCTCATGATTTCAGCAGAATTTCTGAGTATAAAAAAAAGGAACAACCCTGAAGATTTGGGATAGAGGAAAAAGGCAAGAGGCCTTCAAGAGTCTTCAAGAGCCAACACTTTTTAGCAATAAAAATTGTTCCTTGGAGGCTCCAATAAGTTTTTAGCCAACATTCGGTATAAATTTTTTTATAGCTGGCTAACAAAATGAATACCAAAGGAAAGAGGAGGTTCATGGTTCTAACCTGGATAAAATGACGATGAAATCCGTCCACAGAAATGATTGCAATAAACGACTAAAGTTCGGGGGCAAAATCAGGTTCAGAGCTCCAAAATGCAAATGGTAACTATGGAATGATAAAAATGAATAGTGAAACTACTTTTAAATGGTCATTTAATTATTTGCAAGTTAAATTTATTGCTATGACTATAGTTTTATTATGTTTTTATCATGAAACATATATTTTTAATTCATTTGATGTTGTTCTGAATAGGAAATACAATTGATGAACATATTTGTCATGCAAATTTATTCAAACTTGAATGACTTGACCACAAAGCATACTTTTCCTTCTTATTTTTCGAGCTTTGTTAAAAAACGAAAAAAGATTTGAAGCGCACTTTGATCTCTTTTTCGAGCTTCTATAACAGCGAAAAAGGAACCCCTGGAGTCTTCTTTCAGCTCTTTTCAGACTTCGATAATGTGAAAATATTTCGAGCAGTTGTCTTTTCAAGCTCGTTAAAGTAAATAAATTGATATCTACTCAGTATAATTTTAACCCTTTTCCGAACTGAGATAGATTATTTACGAAAAAGGAATACCTTGGTTAAACATGACCAAAGAGGTTCTCTCAGATATCATTTTACACTTTTTCAGATCTGAGTGACAAATTTACGAAAAATTACTTTTGGAGTTCTTTTTCGTCCTCTTTTTCAGACTCTCTAAATATGAAAATGGACCAGGCTATCACTGTCGTTAAGATCGTTAAAACATAAAATAGCGACGGGCTTGTCAATCATGGAAAGAACCGAGTTTCATTCATCGCTAGACTCATTAAATTATTAAATATTGATACTTTATTCGCCCGAAGGGTTGAATTATAGATCAAGCAAATGTTATCCTCCTCAAGATTTTTAAAAAATAAAGAGGTACTGGTCGACAAATGACGGGGGAAAATTTGGGAAAAGCAAGTAAAGTTTCTTTTTGGTAGCAAGTCGCTCTTGAACATGACACTTCTTTCACTCCATGTTCGTGACTGTTTGGGTTGGGTAATCATCTTGACGGTTCATTCACACCTATGGTTCATCATACCTTCACTTCGGTTTTGGGTCAATGCTGCCAACTCATCACAGTGTTGTCGATATGTTCAAGAGAAGTCATCTAGTGATTAAAAACTCATCCTTATGCAATACTTATAAACCTTCATTCTCATGACCGTCATCCCTGAAAATTGCTATATCAAGTCATACCCTTGTCTCCGAAATCAGTAACTCCTGTTTTGCAATAATGTGACTTCTTGTTGACGACAAATAAATATCTAGGAAGTTCACTTAGAAACATGAGATTGTAGTACCATGAGGCTTGTTACAACATCGACAAGATCCTTGCTTCCGGACCTTTGACTGAAAGATTTTGTTTGGCGTTTGACATCAAATCATCTATTCACGCCTTATGAAATGTACTGCAGTACCTTGAGGGCCATTAAAATTAATGGTCGTTCTCTCGTTTTTGTTAACAACACACATCATTGGCTGGTAATCAAACGATGTCTTTCCATGTTCGACTACAAATCATATATTCGCATGGCTAGACTTGTAGTCGAATGATCGAGTGAATGAGATAAGAAGACCCCGGATCTAGTTTCAGCCATCCGAGCTATGATTTCAAGATTTTTGTACACATCATTTGTATGGTGACCTTACATACAGATTGTCATCCAAAAATGGGCCTATATCTGTAGGCATGTCTCCATCTAGGCAACATTCCAATGAAGACGACTTTCTGAATTATGTACGTGTTGGTAGATTGTTTTATGTGCTAAATATGGGAATGCCTACCCTCAGAAATTATGATCAAAGAGGATATATCATGATGTAATGTATTGTAATATTGACGCAGTTGACCACTCCGCTTCATCTCCAGCCCATCACAGTGTAAAGTATCTCAATCAAATGTTCTTATTATTTGGATCTCATGCTTTAGGGGACAATTGTTATAGGTCAATTTGGGCACCATTCCCAATGACTTGGTTAACTGGACATCATCTCTAGGACCAATGATTAAGGGTCTATCATTCCCTATCATTTCAGTTGATACATGCCCCAAGAAAATAAACAAGAAAAATCAAGCAAGACTTTCATCAAGAAATGGTTTCCAAGGTTTGAAGCTTATTATATAGCATATGAGAGCTCACCAATGCAGGCTCTAAGAGGCCTAAGTTCGTTGCATATGTAGGTAGCCCCATGCAAGGTTGCTCTGAAAAGCACTTCTCAACATTCACAGGTGCGTTGGTCACATTGGGAGCGAAATTGTTATTGTTCTGGAATCTCCACTTGGCCAGTGCCTTCTAGAAGAGTTCACATGTGTCAAGCTTCGAATCCAAGTGTCCATTTGACATCTACATGAATGGAAACATGTCTTGCCTATTATTTGAAAGTCATTGATTGAAAAACAACCTACAGTTCATCTGTAAATTGAGAACAGATCTGAGTGCTTGAAAAGGAAGAATTCGAGTAGAGAAATGCTGGAGAATTTTCAATTGAGAGCTAGATTTGTGTAGTTGCTGCAGGAGAGATTTATATTGTGATGAGGCTTGGGGATGTTGCTGGAAGGGTCACTTTAAATAAGTCACTTGGTTGTAACCTCTCCTTATATCAGCAATAAATAATACTGCTTATTTTTCCCTATATGCATCTGTATTAGCTTTGATTTTCCATATTGTAAGATATTAGTTGATGTATATGGTTTATGCTTTACTGATTTAGAAAAATAACTTTAATAGACATCTATATTATTGCATCTTCTATTGTTTCAGCGTTCTTTCTTGCAGGAAGCATTCAGCACAAACCGCTTGAATTTGAAGCTGCAATGGAAGCGACAAAAGGAGCCATTTGGAAGCGACTAACCAAGTAAGCATCCAATCATCTCTGTGTGTTTATTCTGAGTTAGGAAAAATAGTCGTCTAGTCTTTCACCTGTTGTTCTAGACTAGCACCTGTCTAGGGAAGTGTGATTTATTCGTAATTCACAATTCTGGCCCAACATTTGGGCATTTCTTGGCTCCTGGTTCTGATTCCTGTTGGAGTTGCTCCAGGCTGGGATCGCGGTGGGTGCTGTTAGTTGATGCCCCCTGTCCAGGGTTCCCTTTTGGCTTGTTTTTTTAATTTTTCTTAACCACGTTAGGAGGGTAGTTCTCTTGGTTATACTGGTGTGGTTGATTTTGGGACGGCTGCACAAAGTTCACCTGTGCATTGGTTTATGTAGGTGGGTTGTGTGCTTGGGAATGAGCATAACTCTGTCCCTTATTTGCACCTGGCCGTTGGAGGGGAGCTCTTCCGTCAGTGTTTCTTTTTGCGTATTGGGTCCCCTTAGTCGGAGGATAGGGTCCTCCTTAGTGATACGCTTGCGCCCTATTAGTAAAATTTTGCTGAGGCATATGATGAATTTAAAATCCAGGTTGAGACATGTTCTGGGTAGAATTATGTGCATAACCAGGATTTTTACTACTGCTGCCTATGTAACCATGGTTCATTGACCTTATTAATCTGTCTGCAGAGTTCGATGCACTTGGAAATTATTGATAAGTTTGCAAGCGTGGGGCGTTAAGCAGGATGTTGTAAATGTATCCTGACTGTGTATAAATCAGTTCGAGCTTATGAAATTTACTGATTGCATCCTCTTCGGATGTGGGGTATTGCTACGCCACATCCTTCTAAATCTCCGCTGTCAGAGTTTTCAAGAATAAGTCTAAGAGGACCCGATCGTCGAGTTTAGCTTTACATAAACTGCGACACTGCCTCCATTCATGAAGATAGTCAGAGATATGGATGGCAGGGGTTTGTCTAAAATGAGTCAGTAACTCCATTCCCGAATCATAATGAAAGGGTAACTGAAAATACGTGAGGAACGTGGTAGCAAGGGCGTTAAAGGTTCCATGTGAAGCAGGAGGTTGCTCCAAATATCACTTCATGGCTACTCCTGTAAGACTGCTTTGAAATAGCCTCAATCGAATAGTGTCTTCGATGATACTATTCGATGAGCACCACAGGTGAAAGGTAATTACATGATTACCTGGGTCTTCCACTTGCTTGCCTTCAAACTTTGGTATATCCAAAGGGAGCTTCATGGGCATGGGAGGCCATGACGGATCATGTGCGATGGGGTCATTTGTTAGCTTGGTTAAATCGGGTAGATTGAACACCGCTAGGAAAGGTGACTGGGAGGTTGACGCCATTGCAACGTGTGAAGACATGAAGTTCTGGTTAGAACGAGGGTTAGTATGTGACGTACCCTGATGTGTGTTCAGCTGGCTTCCCAAATGGGACGCACTCCTCTGCCCCCCAGGGGTCAAGGGAGGAGTGGTGCGGTGTGGTGTTCAGAGACTGACTAGGGTTCCAAAATATGGTTGCTCCAATAAAGGATGAATCAATGACGGTGGCAGTGTTCTTTCGTTGACACCTGAATGGCGAAAGACTTGGAACCCCTCCCTGTAATGGGGGGAGGTCCAAAAGATGCCTGGATCGATGAGGTTCCATTGGGACCATTCGAATGTCGACCAGGTTAGGTTTTGGAAAAATTTGAGAGGATAGAGTGTATGATCAGAGAAATTTTATGGCCACATACATAAAACAAAGTGAAAATAAAATGAATTTTCCCTTTAACTTAATCTATGTGATCAATCAAGCAAAAAAGATGGGTTTTTGTTTGTTTGTGCGTGATACTCAAAATCCTAGAAGACCTATGCGTCCTCAAACACTCAAAAGTAATTGGGCCTTGAGAAAATTTCTTGCGAGTGCTGGCACAACACCCCGTAAGGGCTGGTGACGCCCCCAATCAGTCGAAGAGAATCCACCAAGGTAAGGGTAGAGGGTATGGTGCTTGCCTACACCATCACCTATAGGGTAAAGGATACCCTAGTTTTTGGCCACTAAGAACCACCGTCCCACGTGAGCGTTCGAGTCTTGGGATTCTTGGTAGTCAGCTAATAGTACCGAGTATCAGCCAAGTCAGGTAGCCCCAACTGATATCGCACACACTGTGCCTAAGCCTAACCCTCTCTGAATTGGGTCTTTGTCGGGCTCGGTTTTTCTTTGTCGTGGCCTGATAGGTGGATTTGAAGCTCCCTAAATACACTTCTATGTTTCAATATGAAGTATGATCAAGGCGACTTGTTGGATTCCTACCCCCTTGATCCTTAAACTATAAATTCTTTTGTGGCCCCTGTGAGGAGAATTTAGTGAGTTTGGTTAAGTTAGTTTTAGGTGTCTTCCTTTGCTTAGTGGGTGAGTGTGTGTGAGCATATGGTGAACAATCTCATAGTTTGAACATATGAATATCGACGATCCTTTACAAAAGTCCCCTAGTTAAACTATGTTATATTTTTCCTGGCTCAAATGGAAAACATTTGCGGATAAAGAGCCGCTTTCAAATTTTCCTAGTTAATCTATGTGACTAACTAAAGGGAGATGGTGAATTGTAAATATACAGCGTTCATATGCTTACCTAGGATCATCTGATGGTGCAATCTAATTGACAATTCGATCCTAGTCCCGTAATTCCTAATGCAAAAATTGAACTAAACTAAACAATTTCTACACTAGAAAAAATAAAACTAGATATGCATGCGTGGCCTTCGACCACTTACTTGGACTAATTTATCTAAGTTTGAATACCATAATTTGCAAAAAATAAATTGTTCGAAATGAAATGATTAATTTCCCCCCTACTTAAAATATGTGAAGATTTTTGCAAAAAACCAACTTAAAGGAAAATTGTAATATCCCAAAATAGGGAAAATAAGTAGTAACAGGAATATCTTAAAATATTCCAAAAATGGACTGCTCAGTAATGCCTTCACATAAAAACACATTTCCAGAAATATAAGTAATAAAAATGTAAACCATCACTTGGATCCATTATATATATCCATCTAGCATCAAAATGCAAGAGGAGATCTGAAAAAAAAGAAACTAGGTGAGGTAAACAGACCTCCCACACCTAGTGTAGCTGAAAATCACTAAAACCCCAGAACATTGCTACTCAGAAATTATGCACAAAAGATACATCGCAGTCTTATGAGGGTTTCAACTCAGAAATTTGGAACCTGGCAAGGGTTTCTTGTCATACACTCAAGATAAAACGGTGATCTTCAGAAATAAACTAAATAATCACTGAAAAATGAGATACAAGAGTGTATAAGGCTGAAGAATAATAGATCTGATATGGATCCCCTCAATGGTCTCCTCCCATGAAAGGCTGAACCCCTCAATAACAAGGAAACCCTGCAAAGAAACCCCAATACCTCCTGCTGAAGCTGCCTTAAAAAATAACACATTACCTAGCTGGAACAACGCTGGGAATGTGGGGAAATGCGTGGTATGATACCACAGATCTGAAATGAGCTCAAGATATCTCCAAACAAATCTCCCAATGGAAGGAAACCTCCCTCATATGAGAAACTAGCTCAAAAAGTGGGATTTCAATCCCCTCCACTGCTGCACCCTGCAACACAGCACAATGACCTGCAGAAACTGTGTTGACGAAGTAATTTGAAGCTTGGCCTGAAAAAATAATGTGGAAAATGAATGCAAACTCTCCCAAGAGGCTCCTCAAGGAAAGAGGTGGGATTCCTGCTCGGGAACACCCGGTGGTAAACAACACAATAACCCTGCTAAACAAAAAGAGGAAGCAAAAGTATGGACAGACCAAAATAATAATCTAGAACATAAAGAACAATGGCTGCCATCCTCCTCCTTAAATAAAGTGTGAGTTTTCTTGCCCTTGGCCCCACCCAATTAGGTCATTTCCATCAAGAGATTCATCTCCCTCCAAAACTGTGTTATCCCTTCCTTGATCCCTGCTCCTCCACATATGCGTTGTTGACTTGGTCAAAGTAGACTGAATCAACTTGATATTATCCCTATTCACACATGGAGGTGTTTTATTGAGTTGCAAAGAGGGTCTCCTTTCACACTTGAAGTGTTTTTATTCCTTCCTAGGAGACTTATGGGCTTTCCTACCCATTTATTTACCGGCTAAAGATACTGCTAACTATAATGTTCCATTTAGCTTGAAGCTAAAATTTGGGAACATTACAAAAAATAACTCTAATCCTACAGAAGGCAGCTAAAAGTAAGTTCTCAGAAACTGTGGGGTATCAACACAAGTGCTAGTAGATACATTAGGGGCTTCATATTACACTTACAAGCAGAAAAATGCAGAATATAGGGAGAAAAATCTCATTCTTTAATTTGAGCAGAAAAGGATTTGATAGGTGCACTTTCTTGCACGCGGGTCAGTCCTGAATGCGCAAAATGCGTGTCTATGAGAAACAACTGTGCGCAAAAATCCTGCAAGTAAAAATATTAGGAGCTGCTTTCTTCAGTCTATCACTGCAAGTGAATCTAGGTATTGTTGATCAGTGGTTGTCATTGATGTCAACCCAAGCAGCACCAGGGGCTAACCCAAAATTGCATGGGAATTTTGACCTACCAAATTAATATATTCTAGGTCAATAATTATTTTTATGGTTTCTACTTTTCGATATGTTTCCATTGATATATGGCACGCCATGTAATTCTTCACGATTTTAGAGATATTCATTTGAATTTTGTACCCCAGTTAGTGGGCTAAAACCCCATGGGGTTGTGGCATGGGTCATTGAAAAGTTATAATTAATATTTTTTAAGCTCCTAAAATCCCTCCCACGTTCACTTTTTGAAGCCCCTCTCAACCTAAGCATTTATATAAATTGTGATCCTCATATCCTCCTCATGCAAAGGATTTTGCCATCTGAAATTGGTCGTTGTTAAATTTTCTCTCTAAATTTTTTTCTACGAAGGTTTAGAAGCTGATATTTTTGTGAGGCAAAGCTAAAATCATTAGGAATCTACTGTGAAAATTTCAGATCAAGATGCGCAATATTGTTGGAGATATGATCTGTGGAAGTTAGTGTTTTTGCAGGCTCCTGGAATTCATCTCAAAGAAGTGACCTTGGGAACATCGTCATAACTCTCTCTCTGAGTATCAGATTGGAATTCTGTAAAAATTGATAGATATTTCAATTATTTTAGTTTTTTATCTATCAATTTCAGAGCCAAATGAATAAACAGTGACACGTGGCACGCTTTACAAGTTAGCTTTGTTGAAACAGTCCATAATTAGGGCATTGTGAGAGTTTGGGTATAAATCTCTCTTGAAGAATCCAAATTGGGTCAGATATGTGGCATTGGAAAGATGAATCAGAGGGCTACTATACGACTAAAAATCAGATATTGGGGATTTGAAATAACAGAGATACACTAGATTCAATTTCGAGCTCCTAGAAGGCAAAGAAAAAGCTAGATCATGTGTTTTCAAGGGCTGCAAATAACCAGACTTTCTAGGGAAGCAAAGCAAAGCAAGGTGCAGCAGAGGGTAGCATGACATGAGCAGCAATCAAGGTGCATAAAAGTAGCAAGAAGTTCATCACATGAAGTCTTAAAGTGGGCAACACTTCATACAATCACTTTAAAGGTATCATTGTACTAAGTCATTGTAAATACATTATTGTACAAATTGTACTAATGCATTAGGGGAATTTTGAGGTCTAAAATGGGCCTCATAAGGAAAATGTACAATCAAAATTCACTTTATGAGAACCAATCACATTTTAGGGGGTGAGATCATCCCTAATGGTTGAGGTGGCATTGTTTGAGTTAAAGGTACTTACTTGTCACATTCTCAATGGTGGATAAAAACTCATGGTTAGCCATGGTAGTGCTCTAAGTACATTTAAAGTCATAAAGTAAAGTACTCATAATAAATGTCATTTGACACTTTTTGAATAAAATATTTTTATTGTCAATTCATATTTTTTGAAAGAAACAATGCATATACCTACATAATCTTCATGTATTTACACACTTTTCAATAAATATTATATTTACACACTTTTCAATAAATATTAGATCATATTATATTAATTTTATATAGTATATTAATTACATGTTATTATATAATTTAAATAATATAAATGTTAATTAATAGTATATTCTATAATTAATAATTTAATAATTTATATTTATATTTTATTTTAAGTTATTTAAGTACAAAGGACAAATGCATTAGTTGTACAATGATAATGAATTTTTCTTTAAAAACTCATTTTTATTTATAGTCACATCAATACAATTTTTTATTAATTTTATTTTGGTACAATTTTTGAATTGAATTTAACCATGGTTACATGGATTTTGGTGCAAAAAGTGAATTGCAAATTCATAAATATTATTTTATTGGTTTAGTTATTATTTTATTATTTCCTTAGGAGGCCCATTTTAGACCTCAAAATTCCCCTAATGGTCTATCTACCAAGAGTTGAAGAGGCAGTGTTGGGTGGTCTAGGATCATCATTAGGTGGTTGTGTCATAGTTGGGGTTATGTTCTAGTGTGTCTTCTTATTTTACATCATTCTATATGTTAGGTCCCTGTAATAAGCAGGATTGGCAAAAGTCCGACCGCAGGGAGAAACATAGTTTCAACCACTTTGGGATTCTAGGATCTAGCCCTCCCAAATCCGGAGAGAGATCTCTCCAATAAGTGCAAAGATGGATTTGTCTTTGAAGTTTGGGGTAATGATGTTAGGCTAGTTATGAAGGCTGAGGGTTTTGTTTTGTTTTTTGATGGTTGAGCATGGTTACTGTTTGAGGTGGAGAATCCTAAATGCAAAGAGTTTCAAAGGTGAGAAGTTGCAAGTGAATAGAACAGCTTTGTCTTAAAAGACAGATATAACCCTGGTTTTTAGTCCATTGGGCTATGCAGTCATAACAAGACTTTAATTGAGCAACAACATCAAGAGTGATCCAAGGGCAAGTCATCTATATCACAATATTATTGAGATTAAAATGATGGAATGGAAACAATAAAGTGTTGGAGGGGTGGAAACTGATAATAATTTCACAAGGGATTTATAGTCAGTCCAAAGAGAAAATCCTCTTAAGTAACTGTTTAAAACCAACCAAGAACAGGGCTAACCATAGATCTATTGGGCAAGTTTGTATTAAAGCAGCTTAATTGACAAACAATCCAGTAATCTGCATAATTACCTTAAGAAAGTATGAAAACACATAAGAGAAAACAAAGTGTAACTTAAGATCAGATAAGGTACTTTTAAACCTGGTCTGCTTTCAGTCGACACCAAGGGAAACCTTCATAATCTGCCTTTGGAGAATAGAAACAAGAAACAAGGCTAACCATCACTTTTCTAGTCTAACTTTAATAATCAAATGATGAAAATAACTTTCAAGAACAAGGTTCAAAGCGAACAGTAGGATGAGGGAACGCCAACATTCCTAACTGCTTAAACTGTATTGAATCATTCTTAAATAAACAAATTAGAGGAAAAAATTGAGATAAATATTATCAGTGAGAGAAGGGTACTGGTAAACAGTAAATCCTAACTCTATAAATGCTGTTCTTTATCAGAGAATAGTGAACAATATGACATACATAGAAGGAAAAACAATAACAAAGAAAAGGGGCACTTCACCAGTGATATAGACCAGGATCCTAAGAAACAGCTTGTTATTGATGTCAAACCAGTTACAGTCTTCAGGTCCAATGTTTCAGTTCAACAATCATCTTCACTATTCAACCTAACTAATCTAAACACAAACAGAGCTCCAAGGGCCAGTGAACACTATTTACAGATAAAAGTCTCAAGCTCAATTAAATTTCAAAGTTTAGCAACTACATCGACCAACCCCTCATTCATCTTCTTTAGAAGTATTTATAGAAGAATGAGGAGGTGAGATTTGATAAAAGATCTCAAAAAATAATTAATACAGACTTAAATGGCTTCTTGGCCTTTAGGGGGTTTGATGAAGAAGCTTACAATAGGTGTCCTTTGTATTAAATAATTTACATTAAGATTAAGCTCGGTGGGAGTTTTTGTTGACCTTTGAGGCTCTCTATTATGTTGAAGTAACTCTGCTGATATTCTGTCATTAATTTTATTTGCAGATTTTACTCTCTGGCTCGGTTGTGAGGCAGATATTTGGTCTTGATCAATAAATTTGGTCTCTGATTGAATGCTTCGAGGCATAGGTGGCTTTGTGGTAGTTGGGAGGAATTCATTTGCCTCAAATGTGGCGGTGGAGGCTTTCCTGTTGATAAAACACTTAATATTTTCTTCAAACTGTGTTTTAATTGGGGGATTAGGATTTTGATAACCCATCTTAGACATGATCCCCACAGATCTGTCTTGGTACATTTTTATCTTTGACAGTGATACTCTTTGGAGTGTAAAAACTCTGGTAAACTTGATAAATATATATTATTAATGATGAAAATATGAGATGATTACAATGAGGGATCGCCTATGCTTTAAATATAGCCTCAGGGTGTCCCTTGGCGAAGAGGCATGATCTTTGATCATGCCCTTTCAGTTAATAAAACCTAATATAACTATATCTAACTAATAATTAATAAAATATTCATAACACTCTTTGACTGTGCTTGATTCATTCTGTTTTGTTGGTGTACAGGGCTGTGCAGGGGTGATATGGCATCAATGCCTTATGAACCATTGATGAAATGTGGAGCTTAAACCCTGTGAATGATTCTCTTTAATGGATCGAAGGCAGGAGGATCGTCACCCTCTGCTTCTAAATTTTCTTCAGACATAGCGGAAAAACCATTAAACCCTACAAAATACGAACAAATGTTATAAAATCCTGCATGTATAGGTCAACTGCTTCGGAAGGACATGTGGAGAGAGCGTGGCCGTTGGATGGCATCATCCAACGGTCGAGATTGATTAGAGGGATCAAAGGGAAGCGAAGGAGGCAATTAAATTAGAGCCGTCAATCGCGCAGAGATCGACGGTCGGAGTCGAGGGTGAGTGAACAACGTGAAGGGGTCACGTTATTTAGAAAAATAAAATAAAAAACAGAAAAAAGGTTTAAAACCTTAGTTTTGGTGAAAAATGGTCGAAAATCATGTTCGGGGTTCGGGACGATCGTGGGCCGTCGGATGAGATCGGCCCAAGCGATCAACTGCAGAGGACAGGCATCAAGAACCTTAGAAAATGCATCCGGACATCAAAATTTTAATAAAAATTTGCTGAATAATGTTCTCGGGTCCGGATTTGCCGACTAGGCGAGGAAACAGAGCGATCGAGCTTGGGCTGTCGATCTACAGATCAGATCGACGGCGGAGACGCTTTAATGAAATGCACTGTACCTTGGTTATTGCATGGGCATCTTCGGAGCGCGATCACCGTCCGATGAGCGGCCTTAGATCCGATGGTGTGCATCAATATCGCGCCCACTCCACATTCGACATTTAACGCACGATGAGGGCGGTTTTTTCAATAATGCTCAAGGCCACGTGTTAGCTAGTTTATGGAATCGCTGCCGATCGGGGAAAAACCACCTTCGTCTTGAAAGAGGTGCGATGAATCCCATGTGGTTTTACAATGGTAAGTGGCTGGCGGGGACCACTGGGGTGATAGACTGCGCGTCGTCAATCTGTAGATCAGATCGATGGTGGAGAGCGTATGGAACTTTGCACCGGCAAAAACTTTAGGAAATAATAAAAAACCGAGAAATTAATATAAACGAAGGTTTATACTTTGGGGGCGAAAAATTAATATTCAATATGGCTTGGCGCCCGTATGTGGGGCCGCGGGTTATATGGAAAACCATGTGACCGGGGGGTTTAGAATGGAAGGCCAATCGGCATTGGGTGATGCAATAAGCGCTTGGAGGGCTGGCGCTCGGTCCTAGCACCAAGGCGTATGGAGGGGAAGGGTTAAAGACTTAGCCCAAGGGGGCTTAAGTCTATAATATAAAAAATGCATTTTTATGGATTTTCAATGATTTTCAAGGAGTTTGAGGGTTCCGATAAGGCAAGAAAGGGTCTTAAACCTTATCAAAGGGGTTTTGATGAAGGGAAAAGGGGAAAAACATGAAAATGAAAGATTTCATGGGAAAATAAAAGGCAAAGATGAGGTTAGTTTTGGAAGAAGGGGGAAAAGGAAAATGGTGCTTGCAGTAGTATTATTTCTTGCGAATCAACAGGATTTCTGAGTGTAGAATGGGCACAGTGGTGAATATTGGGACAGAGGCATGAGGCCTTTAAGAGTCTTCAAGAGGCAACACTTTTTAGTAGTAAAATTTGTTCCTTGAAGACTCTAAAAGTTTTAGCCACCTTTTTCTATAACAAATTTTATAGGTGGCTAACAGTGGCTCCACTTGGGGATGGTGCCTTCTTGAAGGCATCAAGAACTTCAGACTTGCATTCTCTGGGAGGATGACCTGTGCCTCATCCATTGGGCTGCCCTTCCTTTGTTCGGATGATCTTGCTTTAAAAACATATTAGTAGTCATAAAAATAATGGATCTTCATCAATACAAGATTTATACCTACCCAATCCTACTGATCTAACATTTTTTCTTCATTAGAGTGCACTTGGAAAGGCAAAATATTTTCACAACATTTTATTCTTTTGAAAGCATAAAACTAATCTAATTCTACTCCTTATTTCTTCATGGACTCAGATTAAACAGTTGAGCCCATATGATTCTTTACCTAACTATTGTCTGTTGGGATTAAACTATCCAACAAATTCTATTCTCTACATTCTATAACATAAATTTAAAAACAGTCGAGTCAAGATTAAGCTGTTTGACTTGTTGTGATCTATGGCATAAAAAAAAGCTGCACATAGACATTTATTTTGCAGAAAATTTAAAACAAAAATTGGAAGGCTTGAGATATGAAATTTGAAAGCATTTCCTTCCTTTTTTGTATAGCTCTGTTTTGACTTTTGTTTTGAGCTATCTTTCCTTTGTCAACTGGTTCAGATTTTTAGCTGATTAGAACCAAAATTTTACATCTTTTGACTCAAAATTTGAAATAGATTTGAGTCATTCTCTCTTTGGAAATTTAGGTTCAAATTTTGAGCATGTTTGAACCTTTAATTTCTATCCTAAACTATCTACTGATAAGCCAAGATTAAACAGTTTGGCAAATCGAATTCACTATCCTATCAGCAGAAAATTTAAAACTAATTAGTCAATATTAGGATGTTTGACTAACTAGAAGTGTGTTCTTTAGGAGTGGCATTTGAGCTTGCACACTTTCATATTTGTTTCTCTTTTTCTGTATGGGGCTATACCTTTCTTGTTTTCATTTTTGCCCTCTTTTGTATTTTTCATTGTTTTTGTATTTTTTTATTTTTCTAACTTTGAATGCAGTGGTGGATGAGATATTTATAATGAGAAAAAGATAAAAAGGCTTTAAAACATAACATGGATCAAGAGAACTAATGTTTAAGCATCCTGCCATTGACAGGACCCCCAAATAATTCTGCTCCATTCAACTCTTGTAAGAAATAAGCATTGTTACCGGAAGCTGAATGAATAGAGTAAGGGCCAAGCCATAAGTTGTCAAATTTTCCACGCTTGCCCTTGTCTTCCCTTCTTGAATCCCACTTTAAAACTTTGTCCTTGATTTTGAAATTGACGACCTTTTTTCTTCTATCAAAAATATTTTTAATGCTGTCCTTCTTTTGTAATGCTTTGTTATAAACCTCCTCTCTAGTTTGCTGAAGATGGATGGTATGATTTATCCTTCTGATCATCTCATTTTCTTCAGTTTTCAATTCTTGGATCAACTTCATCACTGGTACCCCAAGGCTGCTTGGAAAAATTGCATCAGCCCAAAGTGCATGAACAAGCTTTGTGTGCCAAGACTTCTTGTTATCCTCCAACAGTTTCTTGATTATGTTCACTAAACTCTTGTTTGAGGATTCTGAAAGTCCATTACCTTGAGGGTAATAGGCCGTGGAATGCCCCAATGTTATCTGATATCTTTGATAGAACTCAACCATATTTTTTGATCCAAATGATGCTACATTATCAGTGATAATCTTAGTAGGACAACCAAATCTGGAGAGAATGTTAGTCTCCATAAATTTTAAAATAACAGAATCATTGGCCTGCCTACAAGGTATGGCTTCTATCCACTTAGTGAAATAGTCTGTGGCAGTGAGAATCCATCTATGCTGGGCAGAAGATGGTGGATAGATTTCTCCTATGAAGTCAAGTCCCCACTGTTGAAAAGGGGCTTCAACAGTGATTGGATGCAGAGGCAGGGGTAGCAGTTTTCTTTTGCCTTCAAAAAGTTGACATTTATGACAGGCTATGATCATCTTGTGCACATCATGGAAAATATTAGGCCAATAGAAACCAACCCTCAAATTTTTTTTGGCTGTTGTCTTCCAATACAAATGACCTCCACACTCTCCTTCATGGAACTGGTGCTTAACCTTCTCTGCATCAAACTCAGGTAAACATTTAAGCAATATACCACTTGCATTTTTCCAATAAAGACATTTATCTATAATGCAATAGTTTACAACCTTTAATTTTAAGAACCTTGCCTTTTTTTTTTTCAAACCAGGAGGTGTATTCAATTTAAGCAAAACATAAACAATATCAGCATACCAAGAGGAATTCACAAAATGGTCTTCAACAATGGGAGTTGAGATTTCCTCTTGATCATCCAAAGCATAAATCATATTAATATCAAGAAATTCAAAATTGGATTCAGCCATTAATGTAGCTAGACCTTGGCCTTTGATGATTTTAGTGGGTTTTATCTCTAAATCATATTCAAGAATAACATCAATCCACTTACCTCTCTTACCATCTAGGTCCCGTGTTAGAATGTCTTTAACGACTGAGTTTGGGACAAAGGAAATGATGTGTGAGTGAAGGATGTACACCCTGAAGTCTTTCAAAGATTTAACCAAAGAAAAAGCTTGCTTCTCCATAATGTTATACTTAAGAGGGGCATCCCTCAATGTCTTACTAAAGAATGCAATAGGCTGCTCTTGTCCTTGTGGATTTTTCTGTAAAAGGACAACAACTATGGTATGTTTTGATGAAAATGAAAAAATATAAAAATCTTTTGAAAAATAAGGACTTATTAGAACCGATGTTTTGGTTAACGCTTGTTTCTCCAGCTCAAAAGAGTTCTTTGCTTCCAAGGTCCATTTTACCCCTTGCTACTTCTTCAACATGTTTGTAATATTTCTAAGGAGCTCAGCCAAGTTGGGGATGAACCTTCTCCAAAAGTTAATCTTTCCAATGAAATATTGCAACTCCTTGATGTTTCGAGGATGAGAGATTTGCAATATGGGCTCAATCCTCTTTGGATCTATCTTTATACCCTCCTCAGAAATAATGTGCCCAAGAAGTTTACCTTCTTGGAGACCAAATAGTGTCTTCTTAGGGTTTAAGGATATTCCAAACTTTCTGCACTTCTCGAAAACTTTTCTTAAATGTTCTAAGTGCTCTTCATCTGTTTTTGAAAACACAGTGACATCATCAAGGTATATAATGATGAAGTAGCCTAGTTATTCCGAGAATACTATGTCCATGGCTCTTTGAAAAGTTGCTCGAGAATTCATTAGACCAAAAGGCATTTTCACATACATGAAAGTGCCCCATGGTGTAGTAAAGGTTGTTTTTAATTGATCAGCAGGGTGGACTAAGATCTGATTGTAACTTGAATAGCCATCAAGCAAAGAAATTCTTCTAGACCCTACCACCCTTTGTAAAATATGATCCATCTTAGGTAAAGGGTATTTGTCCTTTAATGAAGCTTTGTTTAAGTCTCTAAAGTCTATACAAAGCCTGATATCTCATGTTTTCTTCCTAAATTACACCAGATTAGATACCCACTCAGAATATCTAATAGGGACAATAATACCAACATCATACATTTTCATGATTTCCTTCTGAACCAAAGGCAACTGAATAGGGTTTATTCTACGCAGTTTATGTTTGAATTGTTTTTGGTTTTCTTTGAGAGGGATTTTGTGTTGTATTATTTCAGTGTTGTAGGACTTAAGATCTTCGTAACTCCACGCAAAAACATCATAAAACTCTTTAAAAAAATCTATGTATTTGAGTTTAATGTGAGCTGGTAAAGTCTTGGACAGTTTAATCATCATAGGTTTAAGTTCACTGCCAATATTACACTCTTCCACTTCAGTCTCTACAGGTTCCAGTTTTGGCTCCTTGGCCACATCGTTAAAATAGAACAAGTCTTCTAAATGAGACAGGCTGTTTGGAAAACTTTCATCATTGGATTGCAGAGTTTCTAAGTTCTCTGCTTCTGCCTCTGAAATACATTATGTTTTGCTGCGAAGTTTGCTTGATAATAGATTTAAATTGACAAGTTTAGGAGGCAGTTCTTCTTCACCAAGAAAATTTTCTTCATTAGGGCAGTCGGTTTCATAATCTGAATCTGAACTGTGAAGTTCAAATTCATTTCTGAACTACATAAAGTCTTCTACTTGTTTTTCTCCGTCGAACACCTGCCAATATTTTTCATTATCAGGAACGGATGGTCTAAATTTTATCTGAGTTGTGTAGTCTTTGGTTTCATATGGCATTAAGCATGTTCTAGCTGCAAAGACTAAATTGTGGGCCGCAATATTTCTTTTTCTTGGGACAAAAATCAATTTGTATTCCTTGAAATTTTTTAAAAGGTCCATGGCATCGTTTCAGTAGGCCCTAAGCCTGGGATTATTTGCGTTATACTCCCCATTGAATTGCCTAATGACTAAATCTGAATCCCCATACACATTGATTCTTTTGGCTCCTAACTTCTTCAACAATCGTAGGCCTAAAAGAAGTGATTCATATTCCGCTATGTTATTTGAACACTGGAAGTTTAATCTACAGGAAATACTTTCTGTGTGGTTGCTTTCAGTGGTGGACATCCAAACCCCTGCACCAGCATTGTTCCTAGTGCAGGATTCGTCAAAATACATATTGCACAGAGGAATATTTTCGGTTTCGTCTGTTTGGTTACCGTCCTCTTCAATTAATGTGATTTCTATTTTTTCATGATTAGCAACACTTAATTGAATTTGTTTTGATTCTTCAGGTTTTTCGTTAAGTGGAGGCACATTTACTTGAGTGTCAAGGTTTAAAAGCAAAGGACGCATGACTTGTAGTTCAAGACCCATATTTGGTTCGCTGTTGTTTAACGGTTCAACAAACTTTTTTTACAGTTCTATGGTGTTTACATCCTCCTCTCTATCAGCCATAAACTCTGTTAAAGTTACTTTTTCATCCAATTTTTCTTCATTAAAAAGGATAAATGAATCAAGGCCTATGTTTACAGAGTATAAAGGGGAGTTTTGTGGTCTGTCTTGACTTGTAACTGTGTATTGCATATGACACTCCCTGTAAAGTCTTCTCATCTGATTGAAAACAAGGATAGTCGCATAGGTCATGCCCATCTACATAGTCCCCTGTAACTCCCCCCCCCCACGATATTGATAACAACATTCCATATTTGGAGGGAACATCAACCACAAAAATATCCATTACTAAGCATTTGGCTGGAATCTGGGCTAATTTAACGCATATGTCTTTGATTAATTATAAAAATTTTACTCTGCTTGAGTCAAAGGAGTAAAGATCTTTGTAAGGTCTGGTGATTTCTAAACCAAGGCTCTCCATTACAGCTTTTGGCATTAAATTATGAGAAGCCCTAGAATCATCCATAGTGTTGTGTAAAATTTTGTCATGAACGCTTAAACTCACATAAAAGGGAGGAACAGGTCCCTCTTGATATCTACCTTCAATATTTGGACCGAAAATAAGCTCTGGCTGGTCATCATTAAGATTGATTGTATCCTCATTTTCCTCTATATTTAAAGCCTTCAAAATTTGGGTCCTATATACATGTTGGGCAGCTAACTCAGTCAAAGGAACAAGGATTTTGATTTTGGAAATTTCCTGCTCTAGGCTGAATGGAATTTGACTCTTTAAAGTGCTGGTCTGGGCCTTATTAGCTGTCACTCTATCAGCAATATCAGCTTGCTGATTTTTCCTATTTACATTTGACAAAATGGTTTTAACAGGAGTACTAGCTGAGATGTTAGCACTACTAATATTTTCACTCTGTTTTTCTTTGTTTTGAGTGCCTTTCTCTTTACCATTATCATAATTTACAACTACTGTTTTGTCCTTTTGTTTGACCATTCTAGGCTTGGTTGCAGCGCTATCTTGTGAAGATTTGGCAGAGGTTTTGTTGTTTGGAGTTTGTTGACTAGTTTTGCTTCTAAGGTCATATTCTTTTTGAGGTTCTATGATGACATTTTCCATGTCTTGATAATAATTTTCATCATCATCTCTTCTGTCACCATAATGTGTGTATAGACCTTGTTTTCTATCATAATGAATCTCAAAGTCATCATTATCTACCCCCAGCATGTTGATATCATCTTCCTCTATTATCTCATCTGTTTCCTCAACCTCACTTACATAGTTTTGATGAAAGAGAGGAGTGATCTGTTGATCATCTTCCCGAAGTCTGTTTGGAGGTTGGTTCCTTCTAAAATTCTGATTCTGGTTCTAATTTCTATTTTGAGGAGCAGTTTGGTTTTGACTGGCTTGTGCTCTCTTAATTATGCTCATCTCTTTCATCATTTCTTCCATCATTCTTTCCATTTTTGAGTTTGAAGTAGAGGGTGTAGATTCCTCTCTAAAGGACACTCTCTTTTAATTTTTCATTCTTGCTCTCTTCTCCATTAAGTTGACTTCCACAGAAAGAGCAACCTTTTGCATCTCTTCAAGAGTTGCAGGATCTCTTTCCCTCAGCTGATAGGCCATCTCGAGGTCAAATCCTTCAGGAAACTTGTTTAGAGCTGAGCCTTGTGGAGGTTTTAGTTCTGCGGAAAGTGGATTATATACATTGTTAAATCTAGTGCAATAAGCTTGCACACTTTCCCCAATGTTTCTATGGATATTTTTGTAATCAGAAAGGACTTGGAGAGGGTTTTTCTTTACTTCCCATTTGTTTAAGAATGTTTGATGGAAGGCTTGGAGATCATTAATACTATGGGGGGTTAAACCTTTAAATAGTTTTCTTACTTCTCCCCCCAGACTTTGAGCAAATAATCTAAGCTTGACAGAATCATCATCAATTTCATTTCTGTCAAATTAGTCATTCATCTTATCCACATGTTGTGATGCAGTTGTAGCATTACTAGCATCATACAATTGAATTTTTGACTGATAGTCCTGTGGGAGATTGACTAATGGTACAGGAAGGACTAAGGGAGCATACCATGCTGCCATGATATATGGTGGGGGTGGATTCACAAGGGGTGGATTAACAAAAGGGAAAGTGGGCTGAAGTGGAGTGGTTTGGACAGTGGATGTAGGGTGAGCAGAAGTGGATGGACCAGGAATAGACTGCTGAGCTGATCTTGGATGAGAGACACCTAGGTTGTGAAGGAAATGTAAATCAGGAGGTGTTGTTTCTCTGCTACATGAAAATGAAGGATTTCATGGGAAAAGAAAAGGAAAATATGAGGTTAGTTTTGGAAGAAGGGGGAAAAGGAAAATGGTGCTTGCAGCAGTATTCTTTCTTGGGAATCAGCAGGATTTCTGAGTGTAGAATGGGCACAATGGTGAAGATTGGGACAGAGGCATGAGGCCTTTAAAAGTCTTCAAGAGCCAACACTTTTTAGCAATAAAATTTGTTCCTTGAAGGCTCTAAAAGTTTTAGCCACATTTTGCTATAACAAATTTTATAGGTGGCTAACACTATATCATTGTAAAGTGGACCATTTTCCCTGGTTCGGGAGTCCATTCTTATTTTATTCTTCTATAGGGTGGTAGGGTGGTGCCAGGGTGAGTTGTAGCTCATTGGGTGTTGGGGCATCTGTTCAGTTGACTACTGAAGAATCTTGGGCGTTGGAGTGTCCATCCAGTGGGAGCTGGAGAAGAATTCTTTTCTAGATTGTAGGAAGTTGGAGCTTTATTTTTAATTGGAGTTGAATATTAAAGAATTATTAGAAAAGCATTAGATGGTTTTTTTCCTGGAGTGGGTTTCCACCTTAAAAACTGTGTGCATTTGTGTTCCTTTTGTTTGCTGCTATCATTGTACAAACACTGATAATAATTGAATATTAACTAATGCTATAATTGAAAGGAATACTGATTCACCCCCATTCTCAGTATTTCCAATAAGGACTGCAAGATGGATCATAGGACTATTAGTTCCACTCTCCAGCATAGACAAAGGTCTCCTGCAAGAGATGGCACAACCACATAAACTTGTAAAACATTAGTGGAGTCACCAATCCTGTTGTGGTGGATTTGACGCATGGGTGTACGAAATCAAACTAGTTTAAGGGGTGTGGTCTACCCCTATAAAATATTGGTAATAGGCAGAAAGTGGTGGAGGTCAAAAGAATATAATCTAGAGGAAAAAATATGTGAATCTATGCTAAGATTAAAATAAAATAAAACACAAACATAGAGAAGCTATTGAAGAGAGTCAAAACGATAATAATGCAAACAATGGCTCTAGGCCTCTTCTTATTAAAAGTTTGATATGGAGAAGAAATTTTACCCACTTGCCAAAGGGCCCTTAGAAAATGGTTCTAGGTCCCGATGCAAGGATGTTGCTTTTCCAAGCTTTGCCTCTGATGCAGTCTCCCTCTCTCTCAGCTGTGGTGGACTAGGATTGTTGGGTGGCCAACAATTGAGTGCCCTCTATCTCCAACTCTGGGTCACACACTGCTGGTATTTCTTGGGAAATTCTGGCCAGCATAACAATGTGATCACTCATTCTTCATCTCTTGGTGGATTTATATAGGGGATTTCAAATCCTCCTTCCCTCCCTTGGTACATGATGGATGGTGACCCAAGGGAGAGGTATGATTCCATTGTGTGCTCCAAATATTCCTTTGTGGAGGCACTGGTGGCTGTCCTTAAGTAGCTTCATATAAGGAGTAACTATCCTTTTATTTGTGTGGTTTCAGAAAGTGACAATTTGCCATTTTCAGGAATGCGTGCTTATCGGGCAAAAAGGCTCATAGAAGGCACTCTTCTCGAAATATTAAGCACGCAATTTAGCATTTAAGACTAGTTCAAATCTGATTTTCTCAAAACCTTAGAGATTTTAAATACTTTATTGATTCCATAATGTCTTCCTGCCCTGTAAATCCTTTGGCTCTACATTAATTAATGTCATCTTCTGCTGTACGATTTTCCAGTGTTAACAGTATCCATGACATGACTTTACACAATGCCATGTTGGATTTAGGGGCTTCTCATAACCTTATGCCTAAGGTGATTATGGAGAGGATGGGTTTGGAGATCACTAGGCCATACAAGGATTTGTTTTCTTTTTATTCTAAAAGATTTGAATGCATAGGATTGATAAAAGATGTTGTTGATGGCCTAACACAAGTTCCTTCCAAGACAGTGGTAATTGACATTGTGGTGGCAGATATTCCACCCAAGTTTGGCATGCTCTTATCTAGATCTTGGGTAGAAAAAATCAAAGGCACCATGTAGATGGACTTGACATATGCCACCATTCCTATTTTTGGTGAGCAAAGAAGATTGTACAGGGAGACTAGGATGGCCTATATGGTAAGTAGCAAGGATAAACCTCAGAATTTTCCCATTTATGCTGTTGAAACTGAAATAGGATCAACAATTCTCTTCAATGAGCTAACTGATGAAGTAGAAAGTGAAGGGAAACAAGAAATTCAAGAAGTTGAAAATCATCAAGTTGAAAATCAGAAAATCATAGAAGAAAAAGCAGAGGGCTGGTGGATTTTTCACTTTGATGGATCTACTAGAAGAGAGGGGACTGGAGCAGGCATATGGATCACTACTCCTGATGATGAAAGTAAGTTCTATTCTTTCAAGATGAACTTTGATTGTACAAATAATATGGCTGAATATGAATCTATGTTTTTGGGTTTGGAAATTTTGAAAAGATTGGGTGCTCAAAAAATTTCAGTTTGTGGAGATTATGAATTGGTAACCAAACAAGTTGAAGGAACATATCAAACTAAGGATGTTAGGATGAGAGCTTACATAAATATGATTATGAAAATGTTGGAAAAATTTCAATAATATTCATTTATTATGAAAACTAGGGATCGAAACTCAGTAGCTGATTCCCTAGCTGTTTCTACAAGTTTGTTTGTCATAGGCCTGCCAAAAGTATGAGAATGAAGTTCGTCATAGGCCTGCCATCCCAGATAAAATCATCCATTGGCAAGTGTTTAAAGATGACCAACAAGTCAAAAATTTCATAGAGTTGAAGGAGGAGTTTGAAAGAACACAAGTAGATCAACAAAACATACTTGCTGAAACTAAGGGAAATTCTGAAGTTTTGCAGCTGAAGAATAATTGTATACCCAAGGGTCTTATTCCACTTGATTTTTTTTTTTGACCAAAATGATGTTTTCAAATCCCCTAGGATGCAGGTTGATGATGAAGAGGTAGAGACTTGTAATCTTGGTACAGTAGAAGTGCCTAAAATGATAATGTTTTCTAAGTTTCTTTCTGTGGAGATGATACATAAATATATTGAGATGATGAAAAAGTTTATTGATGTTTTTGCATGGAGTTATGCTGATCTAAAAAAGTATGATCCTACTATTATTTAGCATACTATTCCTATCAAAGAGAAAGAGAAAAAATGAGAAGGATTAATCCATTGCTAATGCCTCTGATTGAGAAGGAAATTAAGAAGTTTTTGATGCAAAAATTATTGTTCCTATAATATTCTCAAAATGGCTTGCTAACTTGGTACCAGCCAGAAAAAAGAGTGGAGAGATCATAATCTATATTGATTTCAAAAACTTGAATAAGGATTCTTTGAAAGACAACTACCCTCTTCCTAAGATGGATCGAATTTTGCAGAATATTGTTGACTCTCAAGGATGTCTATGCTGGATGGTTTTTCAGGATACAATCAGATATTGGTACACCCAGAAGACCAGGATAAAATTGCTTTTACCACACCATGGGGGACATTCATGTATGCCAAGATGCCCTTTGGTTTGATGAATGTAGGAGTGATGTTTCAAAGAGCAATGGACATTTCCTTTGCCGAAGAGAAAGACAAGCTAGTGGTGGTCTATCTAGATGAAATAACTGTATTTTAAGGAAGAGAGGAAGACCATTTGAAGCATCTAGAAAATGTTCTGAGTGTAGAAGAATCTGTATTTCTCTTAATCCCACTAAAATTATTTTTTCTCTAACCTCTGGAATGTTTCTTGGACATATTATATCAAATATGGGATAAATATTGATCCAAATAGAGTCAATTCCATTGAGAAGATAGACTTGCCAAGGAACAGGAAGGAAATTCAGTCCTTTCTTGGAAGAGTAAAATTTGTTATAAGGTTCATCCCAAAATTTTCTGAGATTTTCAAAGATATGAATAAGATGTTGAAGAAAGGAGCTAATATTAAATGGAAAGTTGAAGCAAAACAGTCATTTGAAGAAATAAATAAAGCAATCACTCAGGCCCCAGTATTGATTAGTCCAAATTTTTCAAAACAATTTCTGGTTTTTACATTTGCATCTTAAAATACCATAGCTAGATTTTTACTACAGAAAGGACATCAAGGTATAGAGTAACCAATTTAATTATTTGGCAGAACCCTTCCTAACTCAGAGCTGAAATACAATATTTTAGAAAAACAGACATATGCTTTGATCAAAGCCATTAAGGATTTCAGAATCTATATTTTGCACTCTCATGTCATTGCTTTTGTGCCTAACACTGTGGTTAAGGACATATTGACACAAGCTGATCCTAATGGAAAGAGAGGGAATTGGATAGCTAATTTGCTGGAGTATGACATAGAAATCAGACCTACAAAATTGGTGAAAGGACAGGGGTTGGAAAAGCTGATGGCATAATCTAATTTTGACTGTCTTGACATGGATTTTATTGCAGAAATTTTAGAATTGTCATATGAAGATGAAGAGATGATTCCTATTGAAGAGAAGTTCATTTTATCTGAATGGTACAAGGACACTATCTTTATATTTCATCATCACAGATCTCCTACAGAGTTGACTAAATCAAAATCAAGGTTTGTAAAGCTGAAATATCTAAGATACTGCATTATAGATAATAATCTATACTGGAAAGATACTGGTGGCATTATTTGAACTGTTTACTGGAAGAGGAGGCTGAAAGGGTGATTGAATAATTTCATAAGGGATATTGTGGAGGACATCACTACTGGAATGCCACAACAAATAAAATTCTTAGAGCAGGGTATTATTGGCCTACCATGTTCAAGGATGTTTACAAGAAGATAGCTGCCTGCCATGAATGTCAGATTTTTGATGGTAAGAAAAAGCTGATTCCTCTACCTCTAATGCCAATTTATGTTGAGGTGCCTTTCCAACAGTGGGGGCTAGATTTTATTGGTGAAATACACCCATCATCTTTAGGGCAAGATCGCTGAATCTTGACAACAAAATATTATTTCACTAAGTGGATTGAAGCAATCCCAACAAGGCAGGAAAATGATTCCGTCATCATCCAATTCTTAGAGAATAACATATTGTTCAGGTTTGTCTATCCTATGAAGATTATTACTGACAATGCACGAGATTTTAAATCCAAAAGGTTTATTAGTTTTTGTAATCAATATCATATAACACTTGGACACTCTACTGCTTATTACCCATAGGGTAATTGTCTTGCTGAATCTTCTAATAAAAGCATTGTGAGAATTATCAAGAAGGTACTGCAGGAAAATAAAATATCATGGCATCTGAAGTTGAAGTATGCTCTATAGGTTGATAGAGTATGAACAAAAATATCCTTTGGTACTTCACCTTATGAATTAGTGTATGGAGCTGAAGCTATTTTTCCCACATCCTTGGGAGTCCCTGTAATGAAATTGCTTCAAGGACTAGAAGAGGAGCCTAATGCTATTCAGAGGAGGATAAACCAGCTTATAGCTCTGCAGGAAAAAAGGGAGGAGGTATACAACAGTCATCAACAGTCACAAAACAGAGTAAATAAGACATTTGACAGAAAGGTCAAAGAAGAAAATTTCCAGATTCAAGATGCGGTGTTGAAATGGGAAGCCATAATTGAAGAAAAGGGGAAACATGGAAAGTTTGAAAACATCTGGAAGGGACCATTCATAGTAGCTGCATACCATGGTAACAACACTTATCTACTTTAGAAGATGAATGGACAACTTTGTGCTGGAGGGCCTGTCAATGGCAGGTTTCTAAAGCACTATTCCTCTTAAATTTACTGAATTTTCACTCCATTGTATATATTTCGTTTTATTATGCTTTTCTACTAATAAATATAGGCTGATCATCAAACTTTAGCTTGAGGTGAAGGCCATAAGAGTTTGAAGAAAGATTGGAAAATTTCAGAATTTTATTTCCAAAAAGATGGATGGCACTGGAAGTACAGGTTATTTGGTGTACCACAGGGGCACACCATCCCAAGTGGAGCCACTGTTATCAATAATTAAGTTGTGAAACATTTCTTGATAGGGTCATACAGGTCACTCACCAAATGGATAAGGTCTCCTAAGCCATTTTAATATGGTATGGGAAAAAAAATTCTTTTTTTTTAAGCCTATCATAAGTTTTATGATCACCTCCATTTATGCCATTTTAGTAAAATCAGTCCCATAGCATGTCAGTTTTCATTCCCCATGCATTCAAACTCAAAAGGACACACTTGCTAGTTTTTCATTTTTCGTAGCATTTTACACAGGAAAACAACAGATTTCACTATGAAACTGCCTAATAGTTTCATAGCAAATATCTCAA
Source organism: Pinus albicaulis (assembly GCA_034641835.2). Lineage (NCBI taxonomy): Eukaryota > Viridiplantae > Streptophyta > Pinopsida > Pinales > Pinaceae > Pinus > Pinus albicaulis. The sequence continues at coordinate 983,986,345 of CM076583.1, read as the reverse complement.
AAGCTTAACTAATTTCTCTACGAAAATACGTTTTTTAACCTGGCTTATCAGATTTGTATGAGGTGTCATTTTCTAATTAGAGCAGTAAAGGTGGAGGTCATTCAAGGTTGTTATGGTAAAATTCAAATGTACATAGTCATGTTTGATGTCATCGTTACCCTTTTTACTTGCATGTGTTATGATTGAAGCTCGAGCTGTCAGTTAAACCTTTAAACCCCACCTCAATTAGCCTTTTGTCATATTGTGGTTTATCCTTGCATGTTAGTCGATCCCTGGAGAGCTGCTTCATTGAGCCAAGCAGGTTGCTATCAATTTCAAATTCTGCAAGTGTCATCAGCAAGCGAGGAAGTGAAGACTATAAATCATCAATGGTTGCAAGAAAGAAAAAAAATAAGGGTGGCTATTGTCATAGGTATGAGCCCATGGATATGAAATTACTCAATGAAGACCCTACTGCTATGGAGGTTTTCAGAAGGACTGGTTGTTTGCAATTCTGCCAGAGGTTGCAGGGCTTTCATTTACAAGTTTCAAAGGACTTTGCTACCAGTTCACAGGAACAACATCAAAGGTTGGAATTCTGAACCTTACAGTGACACCAGAGAGCTTATAATCAACTACAAGGATCCCTAAAGGTGGTGAACAATGGTTTAAAGGTATCAAATTCATAATGCAGAATTGCAAAGAGTTTATCAAGAAAGAACACAGTGAAGTTTATTTGAGAAATGCTATCCCTAGGAGTTTTATGAGGTAGAATTATGCAAAGTTGTTGATGGTCATTCAAACATATTTTTACTGTGAAGGAAGGTTTCACATGGTATACTCATACCATCTTAGACTTCTTCTACATTTTGTAGGTAAGATATCACTTGACTTGCCTTTCTATATATACAAAAGTCTAGGGAAAATGTCAGATAAGGTTTAAATCAAGACAGAGGGAAATGAAACATATCTTTTTCATCATGGTCTAATTAAGCTGTTAGTGTTGGAAGAATTGAGGAGGTTAGACAGAGATTGGATTTATTTCTTGTTCATGAGTGGCTATGAAATTTATGTGGTCACTCCAAAGAAAGCCTCAAAACCTAGAACCACTTCATCACCAGCTATGGTAGAAGAAGTTGAAGAAGAAACTAGATCATCTCCTATAGAACCAGTGAACATGGGAGCAGAACCTTTGTAAGAGACTGACACACCTCAAGCAGCACCTGCAAAACAGAAGCATACAATCAACAAAAAAGGAAGCAAAAGAGTCACTAGAAGCCAGACATTGGCTAAAGGAAATCTGGAGGATATCCTTCATGAAATTTACATTGAAGAGTCACCCATTGTGCAAGCTGAAGACATTGAAGATGGTGGAAGAAAGCTGAAGAAAGGTAAAATTGCTAAGAAACTAGATTTTGTAGGTGATGATGCTGGTTTTATATTTTAGCCAAGGAAGGAAATGACCAAACATGCAAAGAAGGTCATGGAAGGCAAAGAGACTGAGAAAATAAATGAATTTTCTCAACCAACAAGCATCATAGATTTGTCTCCATTAATAAAGGAGGCAATGGTTATCAGGCATAGAAAGGGCAAAGAGAAAATAATTGAAAAATCAGAAATAGAAACCCTCAAAGAGAATTTGAAGGAAGCAGGTAAAGAGATATCATTTTTAAAGCTAGAGGCAAAGAAGCATAGAGCTGAGAAGGTTCAATTTGAACATATGAGGAAAATATGGGAGGAGCAATAAACAAGTGTTTTAAAAACTTTGGATAATACATAAATGTTGTTGAAATGGACTCAGACATTAAGAGGGGAGGTCAAACACATTAAAAGGATAAAATTACACTTACAATCCAAAAACAAAGCATTAAAATATCAAGTGGAAGATCTTTAGGAGCAGCTGGATTTGATTCAAATGGAGTTAGAAAAGAAAGGGCTGAAGATGAGAGTGGTAGAAGAACCCATAAACCAATTAATTGTGAATGAAGAAGAAACACCAAAAGAATGAAAAATTGAGTTGGAATATGTTTGATGAGGTTCATAATTTACGAAGAACCTAAATTTTACCTTTGGAGATCAATTTTTGAAGACAGTCTTAGACTCAGCAAATTCTGGTTTTTTGGACAGTTTTGTAGCGTGCTTCAGGCTTGAAGCTAGAAAAATGCTACAAAAATTTCTGAAGGTGCATTTTTTCCTTAAAATTTAGTTTTGTCAAGTATTATGGAGGGAGATTGATTTTTTGCAAGGTTCCTTGGAATATTAAAGGTGTTTGAACAACAAAGGTGTCAAAGAGATAGGTGGAAAAGCAAGTTTTCATACGCTACGAAACTGCTTAAACTGCCCTGTTTCATAGCGAGGATATTTTTGAAGATTTCTGAGCATTCCAACAACACTTAGCCAGCTGGAGACCTCCAACATGTTAGTGGGAAATATCAACAGAGACTCATTGCTCAAAAGGAGTGTCACATATCCAGCTCATCAGTTAAAACAATGATTAAAGTGAAGGTTATCCATCCCTAAAAATTAGGATTACATTCCACAGATCTAGGGGTGTTTTGAATATGTAAAGTGATGTGAATTATCCCTTGAACATGTGATATCTATTATGTAACTATTTCACTGTTAGGAGAAACGAATGTAGTAAATAGGAGATAGAGTCCTATGAGGAGTTTGATTTCTTAAAGGACTACTGTCCTTTTTTTCGTTTCAAGTTATTAGTTTCAGTTATGATAGGTGTCAGAGTTAGAATTCGAAGATCTAGCCAGCTGGGCAGATCATCTACATTGTAAAGAATGTCTATTTATAGACAAAACAACAAAGAGAAAAAGGTTGGAGAATATTGTACCAAATTGCTGCTTGTATGTTTTGTCCATTGTCAGTAATATACAATGACATTTTACTCCCAGACCTGAGATTCTTATGAGGTTTTTGATGTGTTATTGCTATGTATTTTTATGTCTAATCACTTGCAGTGAATTTTATCTCTAATTACTCAGAATTTATGTTGTCATGCTCTGACTTCCTTTAGGGGTGAAATTACTGTGTTTTCCTTATATTGTGTGTGTGAATCATCTTGATTAAAGACCTCTATCTACCTCATCTTCCATGTGAATAAATACTGTCATTAACACTACTGATATTGAATCCATAGCCCAATGGTAGCAAGCCTTCATTTTTGAACCCGAAATCATACAAAGCCAAGTCAAAATTCATAGAGTTAGCCATATAGTATTATCTTTATTGAAAATCATAAAACCCCTTTGAGAGAGCCCTCTCAAACTAAAGAGGATAATATTCAGTAAGAAGTGGTTTGAAAGAGTTACATTGTGTTGACTGATAAGCAGCCAATCAAGATCAATTTGGTGATAACAAGTTACACTCATTTCCTCACTTGAAGTCCACCATCTAGGTCTTCTTTTTTTGTATAAGATGAATTAATAAAATTTTAGAATCCAAGGAGACAAAATCCATGTTCTATCTAAGAGTAGGAAACACCTAAAAATATGGCAATTGACATATTCCAGATTTCCCATTATCTGGCATCTATCTAGAGATGGAAATTCCCTGGCACCTAATGGGCACAACACACTTACTTCTACATAGATGCCACATCCTTTTCCTTCATGAAATTTTTATTGATGTATTCTAAGTTCTTGCATAAGGAACTTACAATTGATTGATCCCTCCATGCTCAACTAAACAATCATCCTTATCAATAAGGTCATTGATTTCTATATTCGCCTTGGGGTTTTTTTTTATTGGTCCAATATTGTCTATGCTTTTCACATTTTGGTTGTCATTCACAATTATGGTTAGACATTATTTTAATTCCTATAATGAAAACCATTTTATTCTTTCTTATACATCATAGTAGGGACACATCTCTGCGCATTCATTCTTCTTTTTTGTTGGGCCACATTATTCATAGTTGTATTGAATGCTCATAATTGTACACAAATTTTCTATTTATGCTTCCTACATTGCATAAACGGACCATGTTGCCTATTTAACTGTAATGCTGCTCATCACTGCTAAATGTGTTCAGCTAAGAATGAAATCATGCAGCCTATTTAACTGTAATAATGCTTGTGACTGTTAAATGTGTTCAACTAAGAATGAGATCTCGAAAAAAAATTACTTTAGAAATTGCTACGCTTTAAAACATAAAAGTCCATTGGAAATTTCTATAGAGCCTAGAACAAGATCAAAATTAAGTGAGCTATTGCTTTATTAAAACCATTTGAAATTCCTTTATGGGATTCTTATGGCCTTCTTCTGGACACTCGTTTAATACAAAAAACCCACGAACCTTCAAAATCTGTTCATGCAATCATGCTTTGTTGTAGCAGTAGACACAAAAAAGGTGCTTCTAAATGGATGCCACCTCCTATGCCTTACTGAAATTATTATTAACATATTCTAAGTTCTTACACAAGGAGCTTACAATTGATTTATCCCACCATTCTCAACTAGACTCTTATCCTTATCAATAAGGCTACTGATTTCTATATTCTCCTTACACATTCTCCTAAATGGGCCCAATATAGCATTTGTTTTTCACATGTTGGTTGTCATTTACAATTATGGTTAGCCATTATTTTCTCAACGTCTTCTTCAAATTATTGCATTCATCCCTACCCCTATACCTACATTTTGCAGGTTCTCGAATTCCAAGGTATATTTGAAACATCTCATCATGGAGCCTACTCTAACAGATAATGCGATCCCTTTGCTACTAGCTAGCTCTACATCACTCCAAACATCCCTCCAAATAGTCGAACTCATCCCTATTCCTTCGAAAAATACATCTTGCATGCGCTACCATGTTTCCCTTTCTGACGATTCTTGCCAGCACAAAAATTTTCCGCCGTTTGCATACAATGGCCATGTCGCCTCCGATGGCCTCCAACTAAGGTCAATTATCATTCTCAGAAAAGCCGCTTTCACTTTTTTGCAAAACTATGTGTATGCTCATACTCTTCACCCCATCCTTTGTGCATTATTTTTATTTCCCATATCTACGCCGCTTACACTACAAATAATAACCCATTTCTTTCTTGTATGTTTTCTTTCCTCCAGGAATATAAAATTGCTTGAGCTCAAATTTTATCATCATCATGCATCTTTGATGGGGGACCCGAACCTTATTCAAATTATTTAGTCATCAACATTCCAATCTGGTTCTTCAAAATCTCAAAACCCCTCCATTCATACACCCATTCTGACAGGGGGTTCCACTTCGACATCAACTCAAGTTTCCTCTGATACACCTGCTACGATTGCATTCATGGTGCTCAACCCCTATTGTAAATATTGGTCAATCTAGTGCCGGGTGCTTGCAAAAACAACCCTTTGACTGTACAACAATGTTCGGGGCTCCGGAAAGGTCTTCGGATTTGACCTCATTGATTGTGCTAATGATGAGATCCATCTTTTTTCCTTCAACGACCTGGAATATTCCTTGCATTCCCTCATCCAAATTGGGCAGGTTTACATGGTCTCAAATAACACAGGGAAACCAACAAACCCAAGCTACAATCATCTAAATATAAAATGGGAGGTCTTCCTCTTTGCAGCTTCCACCATCCAAGTTTGCTTAGATGATGCTCCAAATATTCCTTTCCATCACTTCTGCTTCAAACGTATTAGTGAAATTGGATTTGTAGACCTCGCCTCACTTGTGAACATCATTGGTGCAGTCAGATCCAACTCCCCTACCCCCATCATTCAATGAAGAGATGGGACTGAAACACTCATAAAAAATATCAACATGGAAGATATGTATGGGTATAGCATTGACATCACCCTTTGGGGCTAACATTTCCACTCTACAGGCAAGGAACTTGCAACGATTCACTCTTCAGGTACATCACCTGTGCTTGTAATAAAAGGGGGTTTCATAGCAAAATTTAATGGAAGGACTGTAGGGACCATCTCCACCAACAACCTCCTCCTGAATCTAGACATTCCAGAGTCTCAACAACTCCAAACATGGTTCCGTGAACGAGGCCACTTGAATTCTTCACCATCATTGAGTAGAAATTTCTCTTGGTCTTCCACATGAACCCGCCCACAACGCACGATTTCCGACTTGCTGGCCTTACATCCCCTTGAAAAATTATCTTGGTTCTCCATTTGTGTAACCATAACATCTATTGACATGTAAGATTTCTACTTCCTTGCATGTTTTTGGCCGGATAAATCGATCTTGCGGACAAGATCGATCTCCCTAGTGTCAGAAGACAATCTATCAACAAACGAACAATTAAGTTTGTCTTTCTCTAAATATATTCATTTTAAAAATAAATTTTATGAAGGTGTCGATCCTACCTTAGATCCAAATGCTTATTTGCAGTCGTAGAGCTTCCGTCCCATCAATAATTCTGCAGTCGCAACAAGAATCCTTCCGTCGTAAAAAGAATCCTTCTGTCGCAACAAGAGTTCTTCTGTCACAACAATAATCCTTCTGTCGCAACAAGAGTTCTTTCATCTCAACAAGAGTTCTTTCGTCGCAAGAAAGTGTCGTCTTTCGTCACAACAAAGTGTCGTATTTTGTCGCAACAAAGTGTCACCTTTTGTCGACCTGCAATAAAAAACAAGCAAATATTAAATAGCACCTGTATAAAAAAAAATTATAAAACATACCTATCATAGTGATCAAGGAATCTATGAAATAAATGATCAAACGACAGCTTATTCAAATAAACAATCAAACGAAAATTTATTGAGAAAAACAAAACTTGATTGTATTAATCTTAAAATAACAGAAGAACCTTACAACCTTAGCCTTGATGTTTGAAAAGGCCTTCCCGGGGTCCGAAGCAGGAGTATCCTCTACTTTGATAAGTTCTTCACTCTTCCTCCAGGAGCACATAGAGGTATGTGATCTTTCCTCTCAAAATCTCAGCAGAAAGAAGTCTAAATCTCAACAACACTTCAACTCAATCACTCATAAAGCTTGAACCCCCTTTGAGGCTACCCAATGCCTCTTTTTATAGAGCAGATGAGGAGGTTAGGGTTCCACCTTTGAAGGGATAGAATCCTCCTTCAAAGGGATAGGCTCCGCACATCAAGGGATTAGTTCCTTAAGGTGAGGGATGCATGAACCTTACTAAAGCGTACTCATCCCCAAAAAATCTCATCTAGAACCTTCTAGAATTGACCTCAAATCAACTTTTTGACTTTACTTTCTCGTTTTTTTGACTTTGAGAAGGGTATACAGGCATTGCATGGGAAAAATGCATTCTGGAACACAAGTAAGTAGTATATTACCTGCGTATCCAAGCTAGGAATGCAGGCAGGCTTCATGTTACCTGCGTACCCAAGGCATTTTGAGTTTTTAGGGTTTTTCCTCCAGTTTTAGGGCTTGGAATGAGGAAAAAAGGTTGTAAGACTTGAAGAGGAGGAATGTATGAGTATTAAAGATCTCATACAGTGAGCAGAATGTCAAGGTGACAGTTTTTAGTGTATTACCTGCGTACCCAAGCTAGGAATGCATGCATGCTTCATGTTACCTGCGTACCCAAGGCATTTTGAGTTTTTAGGGTTTTTCCTCCAGTTTTAGGGCTTGGAATGAGTAAAAAGGGTTGTAAGACTTGCAAAGGAGGCATGTATGAGTGTTAAAGAGCTCATACAGTGAGCATAATGTCAAGGTGACAGTTTTTAGTGCAACAGATTTCCCCCTAAAGTGCGAAGTCTGGAATAGATGAAGATGAAGTCTGTCATATATGAAGAGTGAAGTAATTTATCATTTGAAGGATCGTCCTGTGGACACCCTGGTTAGAACCTATAAAAGCATTCAATGCAGTATATATATATATATATATATATATATATATATATATATATATATATATATATATATATATATATATATATATATATATATATATATATATGTAATCATATCATCACTGAGGTAGCCATTCCCACACTCAGATCAAAACTAACTAGAAAACTGATTTAAAATGTTATGATACAGGAATGATTTTCAATACATAAAAAATATAGACATATGTAGACACAACATGGACACAGCCATCTGTTTATGAATAGTCCACTATATAAATGAATAACCAAAAATTCCTCGCAGCTTGGATGGTGGAAACTAGATCCAGGGTCTTGATTTCCGCTTCTTGAACCAATACGATTCTATCCATGTGCATGAATGTGTCGAAGTTGAACATGGTAGAAACCACTTGATTACCAGTCAATAATGTAAACTGTTAACAAGTGTGAGAGTAACCACCAGTAATGTCAATGGCTCTCAAAGTACTTAGTACAATCCATGAAATGTAAATGAATGAGCTAAAGTCAAACATGTCACAGAATCATTCGATCGAAGGTCAATGATGCAACTTGTTGTCGAAGGCGAGAAACCTGCCATTGAGGCATGCGGATTCCAAGGTACTGACGATTTCTAGATCAACTTCCTAGATAATGAGTTGTCGTCAATAGAAAGCGATCCGTCGTAGGAAAGCCCACAACACGAAATGATAGATCAAGTTTTGAAGAAATATATTGGCAAGGACTGACTCAGGGATGGTCAAAATGGAAGACAAAAATTTCGCAAATGAATGGTTTGTTTGAACTGTCCTCTTGAACACATAATGACACTGCAGATGGTTTGGTGATAATTGACCCAAAGGTAATACCCAGAAACCGGCTGAAGACTTTCAATATGGTTTGATTAACTGTTAGGAAAAGGATTTTCCCAACCTAGGTGAATAAAAGTGTCGTTTTCAAGAGTGGTTAATGGTTTTCCGAATAATCAAAATGTAACAAATAGGTTCGTTTTTCTCTCTTTTCCCCCACCATTTCTGGAAAGTACCTCTTTATTTTTGACAAGCTTGAGGAGGATAACATTTGCTTGTTTATAAGCTCATCCTTCGGATGAGTCCAAATTAGTTTAAGATTCGAACCATAAGAAGGAGTGGTTCGTTCCTGTTTAAAATTGAAAAGGTCCTTTACTGTTAAGTTTTAACGAGTCCAGTATAGGAGAAACTCGGTGTTTTTCAATTTTAGGGAGTCAGAAGAAAAAATTAAGAAAACTCCGTGGGTGTGCTTTTTCGTAAATTTAGTCTCTCGAGCCTGAAAAAGGATAAAATAATGTGGGAGAGAACTCTATTGACTATAATTAGTCAACGTATACCTTTTTCATAAATAGTCTAATTCAGTCCGTAAAAGGGATAAACTTATACTGAAGGGACGATCATTCATTTACTTTAATGAGTTCGAATAATCAAGTGCTCAGAAATCTTTTCATGTTTAGAGAGTCTGAAAAGGGCTTAAAAGAGGACTCCAATGTTTCTCTTTTTCGTAAATTTTGAAAGAGTCTGAAAAAGTGATAAAAGTATGCTCTTTGTTGAAAACTGATAAGTTTTACCGAAAAATCCAATATTCTGCACAAAAACACGAAACATTACACATACCTATTTAAAAATAAAAATTCTTTCAAAAATAACCTTTTTAAAGTGAAAAATAAACAAATTAAAAATTCATTTATCCAAAAAAACTTATAAAAACAACTTTTCTAACTTCATTTTTACTATTTGAATTCAGAGTGAAGAAATAAGGGTTTTTGGATAAGAAAAACTTCCTATGAAGATTCTGGAAAATCCGTTTGTCGGAATGAGAAACCGTCAGCTCTAAGTAACCTGTATAAATTCTGGAACATATGAGGGCCCAAGTCAATCTCCTGATATGGCTAGTGAACAGGTGGGACACACAGAACCAATGTTTCTTGATTGTCGGCCCCCAGCTCGAAGTTGAACTGAAGGACATATATTTTTTGACTGGTTTGTCCTAGAGGAGAGGACACTTATCTCTACTAGGGACTAGACCAGGTGGCTAGTCTGTTTCTAGTCTCAAAGCAGAGTTTTGCAATGGTTGAGTAGACCCCAAGGATAAACGGATAGATATCATCCATCCTAAGTTCAAAGTTATTTTCTTCACTGTTACTAGACTGTATAGGAGTGCAACATTACGTGTTGCCAATCTCATGCTAAGGGCATTGAGATTGTTAGATTTTTGTCGACATATTTTTGTTGTTGAAAAACCAACTCTTTATTATTAAGGATTTTCCACACGCCGAGATGAACTAACACAGTGACAAAGACATGGCTTTTCCTCCAGGAAAGAAATGGGATGATTCAAGTAAAAATCATTTTCAACACTTTATAAGTCCTAATTTTTTTGTATTTTAAACTGTCTAACACAAGACAATGTATAGTTTGAAACACACTTATATGCTATGATATATCACTATTACCGGCTATCTGTGTACATGTTATCAGATGTTGTTTAATTTACTGCTTTGTTTATTGCAAATGTCTATTTATCATACTAGAAGAAACTACATCTGCTACAGTATTTAAATGTCTTGGAATATGTTGATATTCAATGTAATCAAATTCACGTTCCAAGAGACGAACTCTTAAGAATAACCATAACAACACTGGATTTCTAATGGCATAAACCCTGTTAAGCTGTAATACAAAAAGTTCAGAATCCAACCTAACAATCAAACTTCAAATTCCAAATGATATGGATTCAGATAATAACTCAATCACAACACTATACTTTGCAATTTTATTCGTTGTTTGACCGAGGCTTACCGCATGCATGGATACTAACTCATCAGAGGGTGAATAGATAACCCAAGCTGCAGAAGAAATGTTCCGTGTACTACGACAAGCACCATCAGCAAAACCAATGTAGGTTTGAAGAGACGTCAGCATCTGCAATATCAAGAGTAAAACTCAAATAAGCAGGAATAGTGATAAGAACACACTCTAAAGTAGGCACGCTTTTCTAATCTAAGACACACCAGCAGTAAAGAATCTGATCTAACTAAAAGTCTCCACACTAAGTTTAAGCATAATACGTCTTCAAATAGAGCCCATTTCTGGGTTTATCTAAAGAGACACCGTCAAAATCTATCAGCTCATAGGCCCCTTTTGCCAGATTTCGCTTAACAATGAAACGACCATGCCACATAGGCACGAATTTTCTAGCCCCTAGCTTATCGTTGGCTTGATCGTACACTAAAACTAGGTCTCCTTCTGAAAAATTACGAGGTGTAACATTTCTATCGTATTGAGATTTTATTCATTTGACATGAGCCTCGTTTGCTAATGCAACATTTCGTCGATTCTCATCTAGTTGAACCAAGTACAAAAAATTCTTCTCCTCTTCAGACGTAGCTGGAAGTAATTCTATGGCTAACTTCAATGGCAAAATTTCACATTCAATAGGCAACACAACTTCCAACCGTAAACCAGTTGAAATGGAGTGAAACCAGTTGATGTTTTTACTGAGGTCCGATATGCCCAAAGCGCTAAAAATAACATGGAATGCCAATTTGACTTATGAATACCAATAATTCGTCTGATCATAGTGACTAAAAATTTATTGATAGCTTCAACCAGACCATTAGCCTGCGGGTAATAAGGAGTAGAACTATTGTGATGCAGGCCAAGTTGATCTGTCAGTTCAGTCTTCATGATATTTCGAAAATGACTTCCATGATCTGTAATTATAGCTTGAGGAACACCAAATCTAGCAATTATATGATTCAACACGAAATTTGTAGCAGTCTTGCCATCTGCTGAAAATGTAGGCTTCGCCTCGACCCACTTAGTAAAATAAGCTACCGCTAGGATAATATACGCATGCCCCCTGACCGAGTGAGGGTTACATGTAATAAATTCAATACCCCACTTTGTGAAAGGACCGACAACAATTATAGGGTGAAGAGGAGCAGGTGGTGCACGCATTTTACGATCAAAGACTTGACAATTGTGGCATTTTCGGACTGCATAAATACAATATTTGAATAACGATGGTCAGAAATAACCAGCGCACAATATCTTTTAGGCTGTGGCATACCCAGACATATGACCGCCACATGCTTCAGAATGGTATTCATTTAGGACCTTCTCAACTTCTTCATGAGTAAGACAGCGTTGGAAAATAGAGTCCGCTCCATGACGATAGAGTGTATCACCGATAATATTGTATTGTTGGGATTGGAAACGTATTTTCCGTTGCTGAGATCGTGAAATTTCAGGCCGAAAAGAATGGGTTTGGAGATAAACAATAATATCCCCATACCATGGATCAAGAGTACTGATAAGAAAAAAGGATTCATCCGCAATAGGCTGCTCTGCCACAGTTTCAGTATCAGTAGACGAGAAATCACACATCAGTTCTGCGAAAACCAAATATTTCTTTGCCTTGGATTTTTCAAATTCCAAGTCAAATTCCTATAGGATAACTATCCATTTGGAATACTTTCTCCCTAGCAATTGTTTGGTCAAGATGTACATCATAGGGTTACAGTAAAAAATTACTGTGGTTTTGCGTAATAAGATGTAGTGTCAAAATATTTGGACAACTTGAACAGCTGCCAAGGCCAATTTCTCCACATGTGTGTATTTGATCTCAATCGGATGCAGATTTCGACTAAGATAGTAAATCACATGTTAATTTTTGAATTCATCTTCTTGAACTAAAACCATCCCAATGGTGGAATGCGAGGCGGCGAGGTAAAAAAAATAGTCCCGGTTGTAGTTGGGAGGATGCAATAATGGTGCATGGGTCAACGCGTGTTTGAGCGCATCAAAATATCGATTAGTGATCTCATCCCAAAAGAATGGAACATCTTGTTTTAACAACCTAGTAAAACCCTTTGTTAGCTCGGCGTAGTCAGGAATGAACCGACGTAGAAAGTTTTCTTTCCCCTGCAAACTTTGGAGTTGGCGCAGAGTCGAAGGAGGAGGTAGATTGACAATAGCTTCGACCTTCGATGGATCAATGCGAATTCCTTCTTTCGAAACAACAAATCCCAGTAAGCGACCCGATTTGACACAGAAAACACATTTGTGTGGATTCAGCCGAATTTGATAATGCCTAAATCTCATAAATATAGCTCATAAATGAGTGAGATGGTCAGCCCTACGTGATGAATGAGCAGGTAAATCATCGAGATAAGGCTGCACAATGTGCTTAATGTCATGGAATGCGTAATACATAGCCCTTTGAAAAGTTGCCCCAACGTTCTTCAATCCAAAGGGTAGTTTGCAATAAGCAAATGTCCCCCATGGACAAATGAAAGCTTTTTTGGCTGATCAGTAAGAAGTATGTTTATTTGATTGTAACCGGAAAAACCATCCATAAAGGAGAACATTTCACTATCAGAAAAATCATCAATTATTTGATCGATATAGGGGGTTGGATAATTGTCTTTATGACAAGCTCGATTAATATCCCTATAGTCGATACATACTCTTATCGTTCCTTGTTTTTTGTTAACAGGAACAATATTCGATACCCAATTCGTTAAAGGAATCAGATAAATGAAACATGCACGAAGTAATTTTTCAACCTTGGCTTTGATAGCAGTAGCTTTTCTCGGATGTATTTGACGTAAACATTGCCGGACAGGTTTGGCATCCGGGTAAGTCTTGATTTCATGTACAACAATTGATAGATCGATTCCTGGCATTTCTTCATATGACCAGGCAAACACATCACAGAATTCCTGAAATAGGGCTTTATAAGTTTGAATTTCGTCGTCTGTACAACAAGCACCTATATGAATGTTTTCAATTATTCCTAGTTTAACTGAAATGTCAATGGGAATCATTCGAGAGATATTTTCCAAATTTAACTCAGAATTAGGATTGTGTAATGGATTCTGCGGTTCCTTGACAAATTCAGCAGTAAAAATAGAAGGGAAATCATTTTCAAAATGATCCTGATTGGGAAAAAATGAATATCGATGATGTAGATCTTCCCATGGTAAATTGTCAATAGACAAAAGTTCACGAATCTGCTCATCAGTGTGAACAAGATCGCGAAATGTCGCTGTGGCTGAGCTAGATATTGAAAGTGATTCTTCATAGATCCCATTCATTGGATCAGTTTCGGTTGAATAAGAATTGGAAAGCGACTGTATAGCTTGATATGCAATTTCAAAGGGACTCAAAGGCATCGCACCATCAAAGAGGAGGAATGCATAGAGAAAGTGTGATATCCATTCCCGCACCTAAATCTCAGCCTGCATGCGGAACCATACCGCACGTTCTTTGTGTAATGGATGCGGACCTCTGTAAAACATAAAAAGGCGAGAAAATGAAGATAAAAAGTGAATTCCAGGTGAATTCTAGAAGGTTCTGGATGGGAATTTTCGGGAATGGATACGCTTTGAAGAGGTTCATGCATCCCTCACTTAATGGAGCTAACCCCTTGATGTAAGGAGCTTATCCCTTTGAAGGAGGATTCTATCCCTTCATATTTGGAACAAGAAACCTCCTCTTTTCCACTATAAAAAGAGGCCTTGGGTAGCCTCAAAGGGAGTTCAAGCTTATGAGATTTGAAGTTAAATGCTGTTGAGATTCAGACTTAGTTAACTAAGATTTTATGTGAGGTTAAATCACTCATCTCCATTTGTCTTGGTTCAAAGAGTGCAATGCTTGTCAAAGTAGAGGAGATTCCTGCTTCGGACCCCGGGAGGACCTGCACAACATAAAGGCACAGGTTGTAAAGGTTTTCTATCTTTAAAGTTAATACAAATATACTCATTTCTCTCATTAAACTGTCAATTTGTGGTTTATTTCATAAATTCCTTGATCATTATGATAAGTATGATTTATGATAATGTCTATACAGGTGCTACTTAATCTTTTTGCTTGTTTGTGATTGCAGATATAAGAGGAACGTTCTTTCAGTGCACGGGAAGGACTTCAACAAAATCAAGCAAGCGTTGGATATAAGGTAGGCTCTACACCCGTATAGTGTTTTTATAAATCTTATATGCTTAGAGAGAGATTAGTATAATTGGCTGTTTGTTGCTAGTTACCTTTTGTACTAGAGAGATCGGTCTTTTCCGCAAGACGGATTAATCTACACAACAGGAGCTGCAGTTATTTGACCTTGTTTTGGAAGATAGAGGATTTTTTCATGTAAAGTACCTAACTGCATATAGATGAGGTCAAGATACTGAGCTTGAGCAATGACTTGCTCCTCCGTAAAAACTCCGGCCTTAGCTACATCTTCAGTGATTTTGGGTAACAATGATTTAACAAACCATCTCGCCAAAATTTGATCCGGAATGTAAACTTTCACCAAACGCCTTCTACATCGCCATTTGTGAATATGATCAGAAATATATGTGGACGTGGATTGCTTTAGCGAAGTCAAAAATTTCGTGCCATTGTAGTATTTGACAAGCAACTGAAAATGAGTTAAAAAAAGTAGTTTCTAACTAACTGAAATTATTAAAAGAGCCTCGTGGTAACTCAATGTACCATTTGGCGACAAGACCAATAAAAGTTCTTTGAAAAAGACGTAAGCGAATTGAATCATCAATTATTGAATTAGACACACACCAGAGGTGATAAGTCATAACGTGATTTGACGGATCCTCTCCTGACTAACCCTCGAATTTCGGTATATCACTGGGAAACTTATGCGGCATTGGCGGCCAGTACGGATAATAGAAAATTGGATCATTCGTAAGGCATGTCAAATACGATAAATCGAAAGTTGCAATAAATGGTAACTGACGGTTAGGGTGGTGAAAAACTTGAGCAGCCAAAGTAGTTCCGAGAGGAGGATACCCAGGATAACTGGGAATCGGATTTGCATTAGGAGTTGTGTAACCTCCCCGGTAACCAGGATTAACCAGACCATACTGGGGTTGTTGAGGCTGTTGATAAGTATAGCCAGGGTACGGTTTATACTGATAAGCTGGGTTTTGTGAAACGAGACCTAATTGAGGCTGTCCCTGGTACGGTTGATACGTGAATTGTGGTTGACTTGTGACAACTGTACTTGTACCATCTTGTCCCGCAGGCATCTGAACCGAAGTTTGAACTAAAGGTCCTAACTGGGGTACATAGACTTGAGGGATTTCCACGGATGCAGGGATAGAAGAACTTGAAGCTAAAAATACTCCAGAAACAGGTGGTACAGGTTGAACAGAAGTTGCAGCAGTTTGAGGCAGAGTCTAAGGGATACTAGGCCCAGATTGCTGAACAGAACTAGGTGCAGGAGTTTGAATAGTAGGCTGGACAGGTTGCTGGGTTGGACTAGAAACCAAAGGTTTTCCAGGTTGAGAAGACAACTGCACATTAGGCTGCATAGGTCGTTGATATTGGGATGGATCCCACACCATATTCATTCCACGGTATTATCCCGTAGAAGGTTGAACGTAAGGACCATAGCCTGGTTGAACGTAGGGTTGATAAGTAAGTGGTAAATTTTCGGCTCCTTGTACAGATGATTGACCAGAAGGTGGTTGGAAACCTTGAATTGGGTACTGAACTCTAGGTTGATAACCTTGAGGTGCATACTGAAGCTGGGGTTGATAAGGACCCTGAGGAGCATATTGAGTTTGGGGTTGACCTTGGGGTATGTACTGTCCTGAATGTTGATAACCTTGAGGTATGTACTGTCCTTGAGGTTGTCCTCCAAAATAATATGATTCCACAGTTTGTCTTGGGAAAAAGTTACCTTGAGGTTTCCCCCCAAGCGGTAACTGGCTACTTGAAGGTTTCCCCCCAAGTGGTAATAGAATACCTTGAGGTTGCCCCCCAGGCGGTAACTCACTTCCCTGAAAATATCCTCCAGGCGGTAACTGACTACCTTGAGGTTGAGGATTAGGAATATTACCAGACATCATAAAGATTTTCTCTACATTCTACGTTTCGGTTTTAATACCATTAAGACCAGGTGATAATACTTGTTTAGTCGGTCGAGGAGCTGCTCCTGAGAAAGTAGCAGAGAGAGCCTAACAACCCGAAGGAACAGAAGGAAACCGTGTAAAAATGCTTCCGGTGATTGGGAAAACATAGATGACTCTCCTACCATAATAGATGAAGGATAGTAACCTCTAGGTGTAGGATGAAACACAATTCGAGGTGGAGAAAAAGCATGACCCGGGTTTTCTAATTTTTTTTGTCAAAGATAGATACCAAGCGTCAGTTCGAATCGGGCTGTAGAAAATAGATTCACGCTCCCTAAGATTTGAAGACTGAGGGGATTCGAGAAGAGATGACTCTTCGTCTGGATTAGTAAGCTCTTAAATAGAAATTAGGCCAGATGGAAGATCTTCAATAACAATATTTCTTACCCTAGGTGAACCAGGATTGCTAGAAGTTGGTGTAATAAATCTTGAGGATGTTTCCAAAACAAAAGGTTCAGTTTCAGGCTCAGAAATTTCAGGTTCGTCAGCTAGTTCACTGGAAGGAGAAATACTACCAGTAACTTCCGAAACTGAAATTGGTTCTTGAATGTGTTATGTTGTGGGTATTTGATGATCAGGATGAACAACTATAGATGAACTTCCAATTTCCGTTGATCTAATTCTACCGCTACTAGATGATACTAGAGCATGCAACCCTTCAAGCTGACTTGGTGTATACTCAGGGGGCTTCCCCTGAAGTCTCCGGGATTGTCTTGGTAATTCTGCCACGATTAAATATTAATTAATCGCACACAAACAAAGAAAATATCAATAAAAACACCTAAAGTTTCTAAAGAAACAAACAACTGAATCACATGTCTAAAAAAGTCTAAGAGTTCAAACCATACACAAACAGTAACATTTCGTACTAAAAACACTAGTTGGTGATGAAATCCAACTTAGTAGAAATTCAATACAGTTGGGCGGTTGGAACAGTTACCCCAACAACCTGCTTAATGAAACAAACTGGCACAAGTTTCTTCACAAAACCATCTCGGGTGAAGAGAACCCCCCAAAGAGTCCAAGCGAGTCTAGTCGAAGTCTGCTCTAGGTACAGTGAGATCTTTCCTTCAACGTCACCTTAGGAAATAATCTTAAGCTTATGGACACTAAGGTTACCAACAGTAATAAATACAACTGGGGGAACAGTCTATGATCCGATCCCACGCGCAAGGGCAAAGTAACAAAGCTCAATCCCCTTGAAAGCTCCTCGACATGGTCAATCCAAGGTTTACCAACAAGTGACCCTAGGCTCCTCGCCAATGGTTAATCCAAGGTTTACCATTTGTAATGCATGCAGAATCTCCTATCTTTCCCAATGAAATAGAATTGATTGTCTCAAAGGTTCGGACATGATCTCATGATTAACTCCTTTAAGAGAAGCTTCCCAGATTGTACAAATTACAATTGGATTTATTTCCTACCGCAAGATTTATCTACTTGTTTGTTTTTACTATCTTGGAGAGTTAATTACTCCCTACTCCAAGATACTAGCCTAAGCTATATTGGTGATAAGAGCCCTAGAAATAAAATATTACTAGTTCAATTTTATTTAAGCATTGTTTTTATGGGCTTTTCTTTGAGTCAATAGGTATGGAAATGAAAATTTGATGGTGTGAAGACTCGACTTCCAAAAACACTAAAAATGCACCTAAAAATGATAATCAATTCGTTTTTCTTTCAATGAAATTCTAGCTAAAGAAAGAGTTTGAGAATGAAATTCTTTTAAGAGACAATTCTTTCTTTAAACATGAAGAATAAATGAAAGAAAATCTTTTTGTTTTTTCAATAAGAACTCAAAACGAGACAAATAATCAATGCTCACAATAAATCCCTTTTTCTTTCAAACCTCGAAACTACAAAAAACAACTTTCCTTCAAAAGAGATCTACAAATATTTAAAAGCACTCAAAACTATGAAAACTAATTTTGAGATCTACAAACTTTAAAAGAAAATCTAATTGAATAAAAGCTTTAAATTTTTTTGAGAATGTTTTTCTTAGTTATTCAATAAACTAAGGATTTATTTTCCCAGAATAACAAATAAATAAAAAAACATCCAGATATGTTTTATAAAAATGAAATTCAGAACTTAAAACAAATTTTGTTTAAATATTTGCAAAGAGAAAACTAGATCTATTTCTCAAAAAATAATGAATTTCACAACCAAGTCGGACTCATCAAAAAGATAAAAGATACCAAAGTGATCTAAGGCACTTTTAAGCTTCTAATCTTTGGGTCACTATAGAGACAAAGCGGAAACCACTCTAAAAAGGAAAAAATTCTAGAAAATCATTCAAATCAAAAGTGCTATGAGACTCATTCACAAGAGATTTTCGACAGAAAACATACAGATTTGGGTAGACACTAAGAATCCTAAATCAAATCTAAACTAAAATTGAAAGAAGAAATCTAAAATTTTCAAGACTTTTAACAGGGTCTGCAACAATGTGTAGTCTCTAGAAAAGTTCAAGAGAAACACAGAAGATTTCAAATCTTTCCAAATCAAAGTAAATCTAAGTTACCAAGGCCCGTACAAATCAATCAAAAATTAGAAAAAAACATTTCTCAAATGAAAACAAAGGAAAATCAAAACAAGTTCTTTCCCTAGCAGAGTCTCCAATTTGTTGGCCAGATAAATCGATCTTGCGGACAAGATCAATCTCCCTAGTGTCAACAGACAATCTAGCAACAAACGAACAACTAAGTTTGTGTTTCTCTAAATATATTCATTTTACAAATAAATTTTATGAAGGTGTCGATCCTACCTTAGATCCAAATGCTTATTTGCGGTTGTAGTGCTTCCGTCGCATCAATAATTCTTCCATCGCAACAAGAATCCTTCTGTCATAACAAGAATGCTTCCATCGCAACAAGAGTTCTTCTGTCGCAACAATAATCCTTCTGTCGCAACAAGAGTTCTTTCGCCGCAAGAAAGTGTCATATTTCGTCACAACAAAGTGTCGTATTTTGTCGCAACAAAGTGTCGCCTTTTGTCGACCTACAATCACAAGCAAGCAAATATTAAATAGCACCTGTATAACAAATAATTATAAAACATACCTATCATAGTGATCAAGGAATCTATGAAATAAACGATCAAAGTACAACTTATTGAAATAAACAATCGAACGAAAATTTATTGAGAAAAACAAAACTTGATTGTATTAATCTTAAAATAACAGAAGAACCTTACAACCTTAGCCTTGATGTTTGAAAAATCCTTCCCAGGGTCCAAAGTAGGAGTCTCCTCTACTTTGATAAGTCTTGCACTCTTCCTCCAGGAGCACATAGAGGTATGTGACCTTTCCTCTCAAAATCTCAGTAGAAAGAAGTCTAAATTTCAATAGCACTTCAACTCAATCACTCATAAAGATTGAACCCCCTTTGAGGCTACCCAATGCCTCTTTTTATAGAGCAGATGAGGAGGTTAGGGTTCCACCTTTGAAGGGATAGAATCCTCCTTTAAAGGCATAGGCTCCTCACATCAAGGGATTAGTTCCTTAAGGTGAGTGATGCATGAACCTTACTAAAGAGTACTCAGCCCCAAAAAATCTCATCTAGAACCTTCTAGAATTGACCTCAAATCAGCTTTTTGACTTTACTTTCTCGTTTTTTTTACTTTGAGAAGGGTATGCAAGAATTTCATGGGAAAAATGTGTTCTGGAATGCAGGTAAGCAGTGTATTACCTGCATACCCAAGCTAGGAACACAGGTGGGCTTCATGTTACCTGCGTACCCAAGGCATTTTGAGTTTTTAGGGTTTTTCCTCCAATTTTAGGGCTTGGAATGAGGAACAAAGGTTGAAAGACTTGCGGAGGAGGCATGTATGAGTGTTAAAGAGCTCATATAGTCAACATATTGTCAAGGTGATAATTTTTAGTGCAACACATGCCCTCTCTCATTCAATGGCATACAATGCATGAAAAAGGTTGTGTACCACTCAGATGTAATGTGGCATTGTAGCAAATGTGATGGCGACTTCCCAGAATGTGATCACCACTATGTGCTCAGGCTTGAAATGCATTAACACACATGGGTGCTACAAAATGTCACATCTTTCGATGATGTCACAACTGAGGCCCTGGGTATCACAGCCAAGGAATTGTTCCTACTCTCCACTGAGCCTAATGCTATCCATGAGATATGTTCAAAGGTTTCATGCTGCCATTTACTTTTCACATTTTCTGTCAAAACATACTACTTAAATGGTGCCGACCGCTTGATGGTTGTCCTTGTCAATTTAGAAGAGATTATCTATGGTGCTGCATCTTGTCTTATCTTGGAAAATATAAAGAAACTTTGCATCCCAACGGTTGCTCAGCGACTTTAGACTTCCCACTTTCCCCCCCTTGTCAACTTAACATCTACATGACATCTTCTATATGTTTCTCCATTCATTTTCATCTCTTCCCCCTACCACCCTCTAATTCCATTCACAGATGATCATATATGTGCACTTCATCATTTTACTTTCCTCTTCTATGTATCTACATTTGTGTTACATGTTAGATATTCTACCTTTAAATATAATATATATGCTCTTCTATTATTCCTTCTAATCAACGTACTATATTTCTGTCCATGCTATCTTACAATTCTACATTTGTGTTACATGTTCAATATTTTACCTTTAAATACAATATATATGCTCTTTTGTTGTTCCTTCTAATCAACGTAGTATATTTCTGTCCATGCTCTTTTACAATTCGCACTCCATGCTTCCTCATTGCTCTATAGTTCAAAATACTCTCAAACATAGTCCTTCTTTCTTTTCTTATGGGCTTTTAAAGAAATTATTGGGCTGACAAAGACAAAAACTAACTATATAAGGTTGTTGCTTCTTTAGCTTAAATCTAATTCATCTTTCCTTAGACAAAAACTAGATATACAAGCTTTTTACTTCTTTAGCTTAAATATAATTCATCTTTACTTATGTTGTATCTTGCATCTTTGTACTTGTTAACGTGTGCATGTCCTCTTCACCACTTTATGTTGCAGACCTAATATGTGGATGTACACACTTTCTCACAATTTACAAAACAATTTAAAAATATAAAACAAACTTGCTCCTATTTCATTTCCCTTTAAATATATACTTCTTCCCTATCCTTCATTAAACATTCTTCCTTCTATAGACACTCCATGCACTCTTTCTCTTTACTCAATACTATTCCCGCTCAACTATTGTATGCACTAATGTTCACACATAATATTTGTATCAGGATGGACATGCCAGAGCCTTCTGAAAGACCCTAAAAAAATGTTCGCATGCAGCTCCTCTATGCACAAAATAAATACACCTCCAAAAAACAAATATGTCTCAAGTATAGCGCTAGGCTTGTCCCCCAAACGTGTCAAAATATACCCCTAAATCATGTTTCTCTACCCCAACATCCTCAAACTTCACTTCCAACCTCATCTCCTTCAACAAATCCTGCTGTTAATCTTCTTTCCCTTTCCCTTCCTACCTTCATTGCCACCTCTCCCTCATCTACCTCGCACACCCCACCATCAACACATGAAAATTCACCCTCCTATCCTCAAAATATATTCAACCCCACCCTTAACCATGCACACTGCCAATTTTGTGCAAGGATAGATGACCTTCCTCCCTTGCATGTTTGCTCCATATGCAAGGAATCTAAACCCAAGTATGAAAACAAAGTTCTTCCATGGTAACATATGTTGCTTCCGATGTGAAAATACAAAGTCAACCCACTGCTTCTCCCTTGCAAACAACATGGACCCCGACAACCAAAATTTTTTCCTTGCTGCTTTAACCCAAAAAGAGGAAATGCTCACAGTGCGTGTTAATGCAATCTTGAAAGTCACTCATGCATGTGGTGGCCAATTCAAATACATCGGCCATAATATTTTTTCCCTAGAGGACATAGCTTCTATTTCCAACACCTTTCCCCACCTGATTTAAGACTTAGAAATCCTAGTTGTTACCAAGCATGGCTCCAACCAAAAGGCATATGAATTCTTCATAAGCATAGCCTGTGTTGTTGCAGCTTTGGACTATAAAATAGTGCATGATCCCTAGTACAACGATGTCCACATCGACCAAGTTGTCGTGACTGCCTTGCCTTCTCACCCTATGGATGTCTCTTCTCTCATTCATCACATCACCTCGTCCTCTCCTAACCTTGAATTTGACCTTGCTAGTTTCAATCATGAACTTCCTACACCACCCACCACAACAGACCTCCAACCTTCCTCTTTTGTATCTACAGTCCAAAATTCCCATACTAAAATTGAATAAATATGTCACTACTTACACTCTTCCCGTCCTGCTTCCACCACTTCGATTCCTTGGCCTTCTATTTCACTCTCAACTGTCAATGAATACACCACAAAGACCTCTTTGCTATGGCCTTCCCCACACTCTTCCCCACAGGAGTTCACATGATTTCTCAACCACGCCTTTTGAAAGTTGAAATGCAATAATTTTCTTTGCACCTCATCCACTACCATGATAACCGTTTTTGCCAACACCCAAGATTCCAATATTACTTGTACAATATTATGTTGCGACACCACAACCAAGCAAAATTCAATTGTATTTTTCAAAAGAAACATAAAGGACAACTTGCTAGTAACCATTGAAGACCTTTGGACACGCCTTCATGACATCCCTGATTCCATACTTCCTGAAAAAATTATGCTCTTTGGCTCGACCCTTAGGGGGACACGCTCTTTCTGGAACAAACGTAGAAATGAACTCACTAATATGATCACACAAATAGGTAGTCCTACCTTCTTCTTCACCCTTAGTGCAACTGACACAAAATGGCATGACTTACATATGATCATGCCTGAAAACCCCCCCTCTACTACCGTTGAGCTATGTCGATGGAAATTCCATAATATAATCAAGAATTTGCATCTTGCATCACAGTACATTCATTGTCATTTCATAACCTTCCTAAAAGAGGTCTTGCAAAAATTCTTCCACACAAAAGACTACTGGTGCAGGTATTCACCTAACCATCCTTCTTTTCTTTGTTCTCAATTCTACATATACACTTGCCTCACAAATTACCCTTCCTCATTTTTGCAGATATGAATGGAAACATAGGGGCTGTACACACATACATGGTTTCCTCTGGTTGGAAAACACACCTAATGTCGAAAACCTCAACTAGAATGACCAAGTCGAAGTTGACAAGGCAAAGTGCTAATTTGATCAACACATTTCTGCTTCGAACCCTCACCCTTCTCAACAACGCAAACATTATGTACATCGTTATGCAGACCATGATCCTTGCATCCTCCCAACACCATCAATATTTGCATCCTCTCACATTCAGGACTACGAAGAGATTTTAAATTGCATTCAAAGGCATACAAAATTCCATCCCTCATCCTGTCTTCGCGAGAAAGGCTCTAATATTACCTTTCGATATGGAGCTACATGGAATTTTCATCCCACATCTTCAATGGCTATTGATGGGGATGGATGAAAGGCATACATCCCAACCTAAAATGATGATAGGTTGAATGTTCACAACTCTTACGTGCTATCCATTTGGAGAGCAAACATCGATTGCCAACCAGTATTGTCTCAAAATGTTGTTCTAAACTACATCTCGAAATATGTAGTGAGAGGAGAGAAAAAATCAGAAATCTACCACCATATGCTGTCATGTATCTCACAGTACGCACACCCTGAGGCACCCATTCTCAGTGTCATCTGGAAAATCTTAATAGAAACAATTGCCGATCGGGACATAGGCACATAGGAGACATGCCACATGCTCCAAAAAATTCCCCTCTCACTTTCTAGCTGCTCATTTATTTCCCTCAATGTTAGTTGGAATATTTTTAGACGTGTTACTCATGCTAGAGGTGTCTCCCCCCCAACACCACCCTTCATTGTAGCATACATGAATAGACATAATTTTCTTGAAACACTACCTATTCTTGAAGCCGCACGTTCATGGTCCTTCTCTTCTCACCGAAAAAATTCTCAATGGAAGCACATAAACACTCCAAATATTGTTCTTGTCCTTGCTCGCTACAACGCCATCCCTTCTTCTACTGATTCCTTCTATGCTTCTTTCTATTGGAGTGAACTACTTCTATACTTCCCTTTTCGCACACTCACAACAAATGTTGGCTCCACTGATGAAGAAATAATTTCACATTGGGAACTTAAAAAAGACACATATATTGCATGGAATGCTCATCGTGCCTCTGAAGGCCCTCAATCCCCTTGCTCTGATGATACCTCCACTTCTTCAATGCCCCCCCACCTTGACTCCATAGAAATGAATGAATGGAAATTCGTTTCTCGGCTACACCCAGGGAACAACCTCGAGGTTGATGATCTTGACATGCTTGGGCATCGTGACTTCGAGTCAAACCAAAATTGCGCCCATACTACTATCCCCTCCACTTTTTAGGAGACAACCATAAATTTCATAGAGTTCAATCTCTCTTTCACTCAAATCCACTCTACTCCCTCTCAAGTTCCACACTCCCTTGACTCACTATTGCCCACAAAAAAATTGCTCTGAACACTATCCTTGCCCACCTTAGGACCACTTACTCCATTCCTCCACTTAGAATGATCATCCAAGGTATTGCTGGCATAGGAAAATATTTCTTAATTGATAAACTAAAAGCTTCATTCCTTCCCAAATCTACTCCCACTTCAAACCCATTGCTCCTACTTTCTCCAACTAGTGTTGCAACATTTAACATCAATGCACTTACAATCCATTCTGCCCTACGCATTCCTATAGGCCCAATGCATCCTATTGAGGGGAAACAACTTCTACATCTCCAGGAACAAATTCGTCATGTTGAATACATGAAATCGATGAAATTAAATTTAATGGGCCTAAACTACTTTCACGCATAGACGATCGCTTAAGGGAGGCATTCGCTTCACATCAAAATTTACATTCTGGCAATGAATCTATCATCCTCATTAGAAATCTTGGGAAACTACCTGCTGTGAAAGACATCCCCATGTATGTCACATCTCACGCGAGAATTCCCTTTAGTGAAACTTCGACACGGTTGTCATGCTTTCCACAATATTTCGTCAACAAGGGACCACCCCTTCTTAGGTTACTTTTTTCCAGCTCCTTACAAGTCTCAGAAATGCAACACCTACTACTGAGGACTGGAACCTTCTCATGTCAAGGGATACCTCCTGTTTATAAATGGCCGAAAACCAAGCATTCGACAATTCAATGCACCTGTATCCAACTAGCCAAGTTGTTTCATTGCATAACAAGAAAATGCTAAAACAATTGAACATGCCAATAGCATGATCCTATGCAGATATAAAAAAACACCATCCTACGGCTACAAAGGAAGAAGATGAACAGCTGGATGCAAAAGTTCTTATTTGAAATGAATAACAAGTCTTCCTCACATGTAACTTATGGGTTGAATTAGGCCTTGCCAATGGAGCCCTTGGTAAAGTTTTTTCCATTCTCTATTTGCCTAGAGAAAAACCCCCTCCATTGCCATCATTTGTTGTTGTTGAATTCTTCCAATACAAAGGCCCACCATGGCATGACTTCAACCCAACCTATGTTCCACTCCCCCCAATAACACGAGGTTATCGCAGGAAAATTCCCCTTTGAATGGCATAGGGATTGACAATACATAAATCACAGGGCATGACATTACGAAGGGCGACAATGGACATTTGAAAAATAGACCATCAAGGTTTAACATTCATTTCCATCTCTAGAGTCAGAACCTTGAATGAAATATTCATCTCTCCACCGTTTCCCTTTAGTCGCTACTCCCTCATCCAAGGCAATGTTTACATGACACGTAGGCAACAAGAGGAGTCCATCTTGACTTCAAGGTCTATACAACCACCTACAATGTGATCGCTACATCGAATGCCTTCCAATCTCCTTCCAGTAAGTGTTCTTTTTACTCAACTGCCCCATGCCCTTCTCTACAACTTCCTATACTTCTATCACTTTTTACATTTTATGAATATTTTAATCTTTCTTTTACTAAAAAACACGAATTCCCACATATCACATTCAACTAATTCAACAAATTATTTTTCTCCCTCTTTCAGACTATCAAGATGGATCACAAGTACCTATCCCGACTATATCAATACTCTAAGGAGATAGATGGCTAGCAAGTTTCTCTTCTTGACATAAAGGCTCCTTCTCCATCGTCTCCACCCAACTATTGACGTTCTCAAAAAGCTAAAGGCCTTCTTGGATCGACTTATACATCTTCATGAAAAGGATACAGTAAAAACACTTCGGTTTGCTTCAGAGTCCCACACTTATCATAATGGTGATGTCACAGATACAAATTGGTGTTGCTGTTGCCATCACACCCTCTCCATATATGATTAACTGCTAGTTCAATACCACTGGTTCAATGGGAATGTACAAAACAGAAAATTAACTTTGCTTTGTTCCAAACACTTTTGGATTGTAGTGCATGCAATGTTATGCTATTTTGATTGTGATTTTCATCTCACCATGGTGGATGCAATGTAGTTTGAAAATGTTCCTCTATTTCAGAACATATGGAATGAATGTATTAGAAACTAAAGCACCATTTTTATATGATGTTCAATCTTCTAAATACATAATGCTTCTTCGAAGTCTATACAACCACCCACAATGGAACTAAAGTACCATTTTTATACACTGTTCAATCTTATAAATACATAATGCTTCTTCGAATTCTATACAACCATGTTAGTCTCCTGTATTCAAAATATCATTAGATGACTATGGATTTTCTACAGTCTATTGAAAATAACATTCCTCGACTATCATTTATTTTCAGCAATATCACTGCCTTCATTATTTTCATTTAACCTATTCACTATCTCTCATTTTACCTATTCAGATCACCCTTTTACTCTGAAATTCCATGTTTTTACCTTAAACCCTCATTTTTATCCCTTCCCCTACCTAAAACCCCACTCCCATGGCTAAAAAACCCATTTTAACTCTCTCGCCTTCATTCATTTCCCTTTCTTCCATGAAAACAATGTAAAAAACCCTTTTTTTACATTGTTTTAAAACTAAATTTTATTTATTTTATTATTTGGGCCCCAATATTTAAATAAAAACTTGTTTTATTTATAAAAAAAACCCGACCATGTTATATTAACCTCCCTACACCCCTTATACACTTTAAGCCCCCGCTTTAAAGCCCTTACTCTTCGCTCTCATGTAACCCTGGCCCCCCATACATTAAGTGCTTTCACTTTAAAAATACCCTGAGCCCTGCATTATACAAACCCCACCTATAATAAACCCGCCACTCTGTATACCCCTGGGCCCCACATCAAATTTTACACCTGCGATCGGATCGCCCGAAAGCCATCCGATCTCCGCCTCCTGATCCGACGTCCCCAATCTCTTATCGCAACCACAAATTGGTGAGAGTTAAAAACCTTCAAGGCTTGCGATATGGGTGGTTTTACCACCGTCTCGTCCTACCACGTGTCGCTCCATTTGTGGTATCGCATGCCCTCCACCCAATACCATTTACCACCTATGTCCCATGCGAAAACCACCAACCCGCCTTCGCGCCATAAACCCAAAACTGCTGACCCCGGTTCGAACATGCTGAAGCCCTGAAATCTCTGTAATAAGCCCCAATCCACCATGAAAACCCCTGCAACACTCCAAAAGGCCTGTAAGGCCATAACCAAACACATCAGACCCGAAAAGCCCCAAACAAACGCACGAAACCCAAAAGATACCATATCCGGACTCTATCCACAACGCAGGTTTTTAAATTAAAAATTTGTCTTGAAATTGTGTAGGTGACTGATGTAGAAATGCATAATTACATTCCAAAGTCCGAAAAATGTTTAAACGGGTCCTTTTGGTGACGATCCATAATGCTTTGCTTCATCAAAAAGGCTAGGAGCGTAAGATTAATCAATGGCAGCAAGTTTTCTTCAAAAACAAAATAAGGAAAAGAGAAAGTTTCACAGTGAATGCGCAGTGATAAAGACAAAAAAAAATGAAAAACACAGTTAAAAGACAGAGGAAAGGCAATCACAGAAAAATCACAAATAAAGATCAGTCAAAGGTTAAAATATGAAAGAAAAGGCGAAAGACAGAGTGAAGACAAAAAGCAGATAAGAGATGGTTAAGGGAGAAATTACAAAGATAAGAAGGTAGATCAAATAGTGAGATGAAGAAAGAAATACATCAAAGACAGTAAAGGATTAAAAGAATTAAACAGAGAAAGAAAAGTTAAGGAAGATATAAATCAGAGTTTAATTGACAAATCAAGAACAAATCAACAAAGGAAGACAGATCCGAATGACAAAACAAATCACCATTTACTTCTTCATAATCATATTAGCCACCTACAACCAAATTTTTGTTTAATTAGCTACCATAGTTAATGAGACAGTCAGAGATATTTTAAGCAGCTCATAAGTTATTGTAAAAGTTAATGAAAAGCCAAAAAGTCAAAAATATCCTAAAGTTATCTCAGCAGTTAAGTTAAAAGTCATTATTACAACAATTTAGACAGTGATATTTTTACTTGGGCCTTGCATGGTATCAAAGGTCAATATTACATTTACTCTGTAATAAATACAGTTTGAAACCCTAGAATAGGATCACCTCCTCATCTGCAGATAAATACTGCATGTATTGTTCAATATTCTTGTTGGTTGGTTAGTTGGCTGATTGCTAGACTGGATTTGATCAGACTCTGAGATGTAAAGTTTGTCGCACTGAAGTATTGTAACTATTTTTGACATCAGTAATACAAGCATGTTCACATGATTCTTGAGCTATGTTAATGGTGATGTTATCCCTCTTTGTCGTTTTTTCTTCTTTGTTCACCATATTGTACATCATTTCTCTGATAATAGAATAGAAATTTTAGATTGAGATATGCTGTTTGGGCACCTTAATTATGTCTGTTTCTATTATCTTTATGTTTTCTTCTACAAGGTTTGATTAGATAATTCAGGGGTGTCATGCTCTCTAGTTCCACCTAGATTGTTGCCTTGAAGTTTACTTAGTTGAGTTTAGCTAAAGAATTCAAGGTTTGCCCTTCTCTTTAGTTTTTCTTAAACTGTTCTTTTAATGACCTTCTTTGAAGTTTGATTAAAGAATTCAGGGGTGTCCTGCTCTTTAATTTCAATGAACTGATATCTTGAATGTTTTCGTTGTTTGAAAGTAATATCTAGAGAACTCAGGGGTGTCTTGCTCTCTAGGATTTCTGGATTGTTGTCTTAAAGGCTTTCTTAGTAGAGTTTTGGCTAAATAATTTAGGGGTGTCCTACTCTTTAGTTTCTCTTAAACAATTATCTTAAATGCTTTTATTGTCAAAGTATAGTTAAAGGATTCTTAATTACGCTTTAGTTTTACTGAATTCAAAACTTGCTGTCATTTCAGATTCATCTAAACAAAAAGATCCACTTGATATAGTTAGCTTGCCCTATGAAAACCCTTGCACAGCTGATGTAAAATTAAAACCTTTTATGAATCCATAGCCCAATGGATTAATTCTTCCTACAGTCTATTTGTTCAAACCTACAATCAATCAATCAAATCAAACGAAAAAAACAGGTCCAGAACTTCATAACTAGCCTAAAATTAAAAAACATAAGCATAAAGATAAATCATTCAAATCATAAACATAGAGAGATCCCTCTCTGAGCCCAGGAAGGCTAGTTACTTGGACTCCAAAGTGGTCTGATGTGGTTCCCTGCATATTTGTTTTTTCCAATATTAATGCAAATCACGGGGCTCCAACAAGCCACCAACAATGTGATCGCTACATCCATTTCCTTCCAATCCCCTTTTAGTAAGTGTACTTTCAACTCAGCAACCCCATGCCCTTCTCTACAACTTCCTATACTTGTATTACTTTTTTTCATTTCATCAATATTTTATGCTTTCCTTTACTTAAGAACACTAATTCCCACATATCACATTCAACTAATTCAACAACTTTTGTTTTCCTCCTCTTTCAGATTACCAAGATGGATAGCAAATACCTGTCCTGTCTTTATCGATACTGTGATGAGATATATGGATAACAAGTTGCTCTTCTTGACATAAAGGCAAGGCACCTTCTGCGCTCGGTCTTCCTTCTTCATCATCTCCAACCAACTATTGACCTTCTGAAAAAGCTAAATGCCTTGTTGCAATGACTTATACATCTACATGAAAGGGATACAATAAGAAAGCTTCGGTTGGATTTCCTGTCCCGCAATTTTCATCTTGGTGTTGTCATAGATACAAACTGGTGTTGACATTGCCATTGCACCATCTGCATATATGATTAGTTGCCAGTTCAATACCAGTTGTTCAAAAGGAAATGTAAAAAGAAGAAAATGAATGTGCTTCATTCCAAACACTTTTGGATTGTAGTGAATGCAATGTTATTCTATTTTGTTTGCACATTTTCGCTCGAAATGTGCTTGGTTCCAAAAACTTTTGGATTACAATGAATGCAATGTTATTCTATTTTTTTTTGCACATCTTCACTCACCATCATCGATGCAATGTTGTTTGCAACACTTCCTCTGTTATGGAACATATCGAATAAATATATTAGAAATTAAAGCAACCTTTTTTATAGGCTATTGAATCCTATAAATACCTAATGCTTCCTTTTGTTGATCTAAATATAAATTCATTACTTCTTCGAATTTGATCAAGGCCACTGTTATTTTAAAGCCTTTGAAAGAGTTTGTAGACTGTCTTTATAATATAGAATTTTAAAATTATTTTTTGAATGTAAAGGCAACCACCCATCATGTCTTCAAAGTTATAAATTCTATATTTATTCCTCGATAACAATTTTTTATTCATTTCAATTTAGTAGTATACTGTCTTTATAATATAGAAATTGAAAATTAGTTGTTGAATGTAAAGACAACCACCCATCATGTCTTCAAAGTTATAAATGCTATATTTGTTCCTCTACAACTATTTTTTATTCATTTCAATTTAGTAGTCATTGCAGGTGCCATTAATTCCCTTAAATTTACCATCACCATAACAAAATCATGTTCTAATCTCCCATGAATCTTCTCCATGCATAGTTGAAGAAAAAACCATGGATGATTTAAAATATGGGTTGTATGGGTTATATGTAACTTCTCTCTTACAACACTAAATAATAACTTAACATAGATGTCATACAACACTAAATAACAACGTAGCATATATTTCATGGTGCATGATCCCTCTCTTTAATTTCAACAACATTCTCCTTGGAGGCGTAATTTTCTTTGCCATTACACGTTGTCTTTAATTTCAACAACATTCTCCTCTGCTGTCTCTAATTTCAAAAAAAAAATCCTTGGAGGGGAAAATTACATGTTGTCATTAATTTAAACGAAATTCTCTTATGATGTCATAAATTTCAATAAAAATCTCCTTGGAGTGGAAAACTTGTCTGCCACATACTTGATAAAATGTGTATAAAGGTGACCTACCCCAAAACAAATGTCAGCTATAATTTTTTTTTTTAATTTCTACCTTTCTGTCTTCTAATCATATTTTAATGCAAAGGACACATAAACATACTCCCTACTGTTGTCACATAAAATTCCCTTATTGTAATATCCCCAAATGGGAACAAGCATCAATACTAAACAATATTACTCAGAAATAACGCATTTCAGAAAAGTAAGAGGAGGAGGCCAATATGGAGGCTCAATAATGTCATTTAAATCAGCAATTTAGAGTTATATTGAAGCCCATGAGTTATAGAACATAAAATAGAAGACTTTACATAAGAAAACCTCAAAATAAGGTGTTGCAACCATAGAATATGACTGAAAAAGCTTGACAACGTTATTTTATTGGCTGATAATAGTTGTATATTACAATTCAGATCTAGACCAGATATGTCTACAAAAAGTTAGATCTATATCAGATTTGTACACTAGAAAGGCTCCTCTACAAATTCCCCTTGGGGTTTTCAGCAAACAGTGAAGTACATGGAGTAGATCTGAGATCTTATGCAACAGATCTACAGAATGATTCAAAAATTCTGAAGCAAATACAAGAGAATTTAGATTAGATTTGAATATGACATGGATTAGGTCTGAAATCCATGGATCACCACAGTGAAGGGCAGATTCCCAACACTAGAGATCTCTCCTCCAAAAAGGTTGCCAAAACACCTAGAAACTTTAGACTTGAAAATAACACAGTATTGGAAGATAGACTCCACTGTAGGCTCTAAAACATGGTTTGGCCTCAAGCCAAGATCTGAAAATGTGCTCCAATCATCCAATACTCTATTTCCAGGGGGATAGAAGACTCTCCCACTGAAAAGAGGCACTAGAATGGCCTAGATCTGAGTATATATAGCCTCCACTTGCTGCAGCTTACAAAGACAACCAAACCCTCAATAGGATCTGCGTTGTAGTTGGAAGAAGAGCTTGGAAAAATGACTGATAGTGGTAAAGAAATGCAAGAATTCTCCAAGACGCCTCTCAAGGAAGGAGGTCGGATTCCCGATCAGGAACACCCAGTGCTAAAAAACACTATTCTCTGCTAAAAAACAAGGAGAATAAGAAATTTATAAATAGATAAAATATTTAGAAATAACATATCATTCAACAACCTTCTCATGCTGTCCTCCTCTTCCTTTTATAAGATTGAGTGCAAAACCCTAAACCATCTCAATGATTTAGCTTCTTTTACATGTGCCACCTCCAACTAAGACTGCATTTTGTATCAATGAGGATCACTTAGTCTAGACAGTGCTGTTGATTTGGTCATGGTGGACCCAGTCAAATGGTTCAATCCCTTTCACACATAAGGGTGTTTTATTAAGATAGCCGAAATTTGTCTTTGTTCACATGTGGCATTGATTTATCCACATTTTAGGAGTTTTTATTGTCCTCCTTTACACATTTATTCATGCAACAGGAAAATGAAACAAAAATGTATATTCCCATTAGCTTGGGCTAATTGGGACTATTACAGTCCTCCCCTCCAAAATGTTGCTTGTCCTCAAACAACTGATAGGGTGAGTGCTGCAACACTTCTCCTCCTCCATTGGCGACACCATCATGAATCAAGCTCCCTTCATAAGTTAGGTGCTCACCAATCCAACCCTCCATGAATTGTTCCTCCAAAATCATTATGAGATGTACATAGTCCATCCCACAAGGAGTCAAAAACTCAAATGAAACAAACATGGCTGAACCAATACTCTCCCTGAAACATGTAGCATAAGGTACATAAAGAGTCTCCATCCCATGTGGTACATACATCCTTCCCATCCCCCCTCCATACAATCCCATAAAAAGTACAGCTATATCATCAAGGTATGGAAGCAAAACTACATATACACAGATAGAAATTTGAGCATGAGGAGGTGGGTCATAGTCCCACATATGGTACCAACGCAGTGCATCTCCTACCTGCATCAGATCAAGGTGTGGTAAGTGGTTTCCCCACCACTTACTTGCTGCACATGTCATCTCACTATGGCTGAAAATGTGAGATATGTTTGGTGCCTTTGGGAAGCACTCATCATGAAAGAAAATCTCCCTTTGCACATCAAGGGAGTGGCCAAGTTCAGAAATTTTAGTGGCCCAATGTTTGCCAGGAGATCTACATGATAAATTACTACTCCTTGGAGTCATGGCCTGCATAAACATGGTGAAAAAATATGTAAAATCAGAAAATGAAACTTTCTTTACATGACCAGATTCTTCACCAACAATGTCTCTCATATACATGGAGTTGTGCATGGAACTTTTTCCTCTTTAAAAAGAAGGAAAAGATGGCTGAAATAACTCTTGCATAGAGTCACATGGCTGCCCCAACTCCACATAGTTCATGAATTCTTGAAAATGCTGATGTATTTATTCTTTCAATCCTTCCCAATCAAATCTACTCATGATGATGTTGTAGATCCTCGTGGAATACATATGGACGAAACATAACTATTTGTATGCTCCTTGTAGTAAATTTTTCTTGAGCTTAGAAGCTCTAGACAAGAAGATTCTACCATGATGATAGATGACTCCTCCTTGGACTAAGTAGCCCTCTTCATGCAACTGGTCATCAAGTATCATACAAGTGTGAAGATATTTGGAATATTCCACTAACAGTTGGGATTTCCAATATAGATCTAAACTGCTTAACAATGACAACACTGATGATGCATCAATAGAAATTTTTGTCATATTTTTTCTCTCCTCCTTGACATTTCCTATGCAAAATATGTGTGTTGGAAGGCCATTCCTTCCATTCTTCTCCTCCCATAGCGCATATCCAGAAATGAGAGTGGGTGATGATGATAAGGGAAGACGATTTCCCTCGTTCTTGAGCTTGCCCAAGTATCCCAGCGCTATAGCTTTGTCTTCAAGTGCTCCAATCCCTCTTGGAACTAAGTTTGGAGTAGCAAGTTGTGAGGTCTTCCCAACAAAATCTGAATGAGGTGACCTCCCAGGTGGTTTTCCACTAGATAATGGTGTCCCATGCATAAATCTCATGAACATAATAGATGGGACTATAAGGTCCTTGCTTCCACTGCGCAAATCCATCTCTGTTTTCTATGTGGAAGTGTTATGTGAGGGGTATGTATGCATGCCTTTGATCATTCGAGATTCGCCACTCTTCTTGTCCACCCATTCCATTTGCAAAGCCTCCCAATAAGTGGCGACTTTCCCCAATGTAATCAACCATTGAACACCCAAAATCATATTGGTGTTTGGTATGTCAACCACAAAGAAGTGATCCACCCAAGTGTAGGATCCCATGGTGACTGAAAGTGATGGGACATAATGCATGCATTGCATTGTTCTATCTTTTGGGACCAAAATAGATAATCCCTCAAAAGTATCAGTGGGTATTTCCCTCCATTGCACAAGATGGGCATAAATGAAGTTGTGGGTGGCCCCACTATCAATCAATACAAAAACCCTCTGATTCATGATTGAACCTTGAAATATTAAGGTCAAGTACTTATGTACTCCTCTCAAAGATGTAGGAGTTCCTCCAGTAGGAGAAAATGCTCTATTTCTGTCTCCTGAGGGTGGTGGATCTCCTTCAATTTTGTCAGTGCTGTGACCTCTTCTTGGTTCGTCATATTCATCTTCTTCAAAATCTAAGAAGACCTCTATGTAATGTGCTCTACCAACAACACTTCTATGTCCAGGTATCCATGGTTCTTGCTAAGTGAAGCATAGATTCTTCCTCCTTAGGTCTCTCCAGACTTCAATATCAAGAGGCTTCTTGAGTGAGCTCTCCTTGGAAGGAGAAACTTTCTCTTCCTTTCCTTTATAAGGAAAAGAGGGCTTGTGCAGAAAGTTTGCCTTTGCTTTTGGCAAGGATTCTTGAAGGTCTCTAGCCCTCTCAATGGCATCATGCAAGGTAGTGGGCTTGGTAGACTTTACCAACCCATGAAGAGGTTCATCTATACCATCGATGAACATGCACACCCTTCTTGCTGCAGACAAGTCAGGAACCATAACAGATAATCTCAAAAATTCAGAAATATAAGACTCTGTATTACGTGATTGCTTCAACTTTACAAGGCTCATGAAAGGTGCCTCTGGATCTCTTCTGTCAAATCTCTCCACCACCCTTCTAGTGAACTCATAATAAGTAGTCACATTGACATGACCCAATGTAGACAAGCCATGGAACCACCAGTCATGTGTTTCACCTTCAAAGTGCAGCGCTGCAATCTTGATAGCTTCCATCTCTGGGACTTTGTTCAACTAAAAGTAGAGGTAAATTTTTTCTACCCATGTTTTGGCAGAAATCTTGGTTGACCCATCAAAATTGGGTAGAAAAAATCTTCCTATAGAGTGATGTCGATCATGATTATGAGTGAATCCACCATCTCTATGTTGATGCCTTGGTATTCTTTTGTCCTTGAGGTGAAAAAACTCTTGAAAACTTAGCTGATATTTGAATCTATGATTTTGAGACTCATATTCTTCAAATTAGTCTTCAAGGGATGATTTATCTTGAAGCCCTTCATTTCCCATAGCCAAAAAGGTAGGCATGGTAGAGCGTTGGGAAACTTGTAGCTGATTCACTGGTTGATCATTCCAGTGGTGAGATATGCCAGAGCTTTCTCCAAGATGAAATCTCTTGGGAGATTCTTTGATTCTGTCCATTCTCATCTCTTTTATCTCTCTAGCAAGATCTTGCATGGCTTTCAAAAGGATCTTTGCAAAGTCCTTTCCTTCATCATCAATTCCAGATTCAGGGGCTTTACCCTTGTCTTTGTCATCATTTGTGTAATAAAATTTATTCTGTCTTCTTCTTAGATTCCTCTTCTCTCTATCAGTAAGAGGCTCCTATTCTTCTGAAGACATATTGGCTTCTTATAGGCTGTGCCAAGATGATTGCTCTAATACCACTATAATATCCCCAAATGGGAACAAGCAACAATACTAAACAATATTACTCAGAAATAATGCAGTTCAAAAAATTAAGAGTAGGAGGCCAATATGGAGGCTCAATAATGTCATTTACATCAGCAATTCAGAGTTATATTGAAGCCCATGAGTTATAGAACAAAAAATAAAAGACTTTACATGAAGAAACCCTAAAAAATAAGGTGTTGCAACCATAGAATATGACTGAACAAGTTTGACAACATTAGTTTATTGGATGATAACAACTGTAGATTACACTTCTGATCTAGAGCAGATATGTGTACAAAAATTTAGATCTATATCAGATCTATACACTAGAAAGTCTCCTCTACAAATTCCCCTTGGGGTTTTCAGCAAAAAGTGAAGTACATGGAGTAGATCCGAGATCTTATGCAGCAGATCTGCAGAATGATTCAGAAATTTTGAAGTAAATACAAGAGTATTCAGATCAGATCTGAATATGACATGGATTAGATCTGAAATCCATGGATCACCACAGTGAAGGGAAGATTCCCATCACTAGAGATCTCTCCTCCAAAAAGGCTACTAAAACACCTTGAAACTTTAGACTTGAAAATAATGTAGTACTGGAAGATAGACTGCGCTGTAGGCTCTAGAACATGGTTTGGCTTCAAGCCAAGATCTTAAAATGTGCTCCAATCATCCAATACTCTCTTTCAAGGGGGATAGAAGACTCTCCCACTGAAAAGAGTCACTAGAATGGCCTAGATATGAGTAGATCTAGCCTCCAGTTGCTGCAGCTTACAAATACCCAAACCCTCAATAGGATCTGTGTTTTAGTTGGAAGAAGAGCTTGGCCAAATACTTGATAGTGGTCAAGAAATTCAAGACTCCTCCAAGAGGCCTCTCAAGGAAGGAGGTGGATTCCCGATCAGGAACACCCAGTGCTAAAAAAAACTATTCTCTGCTAAACAACAATGAGAATAAGAAATATCTTAATAGAAAAAATCTTCAGAAATAGCATATCATTCAACAACCTACTCATGCTGTCCTCCTCTTCATTTTATAAGATTGAGATCTTGCAAAACCTTAAACCATCTCAATGATTTAGCTTCTTTCACATGTGCCACCTCCAACTAAGACTGCACTGTGTATCAATGAGGATCACTTATTCTAGAAAAAGTTATTGATTTGGTCATGGTTGACCGAGTCAAATGGTTCAATCCCTTTCACACATAAGGGTGTTTTATTAAGATAGCCCAGATTTTTCTTTGTTCACATGTGGCATTTATTTATTCACTATTTTAGAAGTTTTTATTGTCCTCCTTTACACATTTATTCATGCAACAGGAAAATGAAACAAAATTGTATATTACCATTAGCTTGGGCTAATTGAGAATATTACAGTCCTCCCCTCCAAAATTTTGCTTGTACTCAAGCAACTGATAGGGTGAGTGCTGCAACACTTCTCCTCCTCCATTGGTGACACCATCATGAATCACGCTCCCTTCATAAGCTAGGTACTCACCAATCCAACCCTCCATGAATTTTTCCTCCAAAGTCATTATGAGATGTACATAGTCCATTCCACAAGGAGTCAAAAACTCAAATGAAACAAACATGGCTGAACCAATACTCTCCCTGAAACATGTAGCATAAGGTACATAAAGAGTCTCCATCCCATGTGGTACATACATGCTTCCCAGGCCCCCCTCCATACAATCCCATAAAAAGTACAACTATATCATCAAGGTATGGAAGCAAAACTACATATACACAAACATAAATTTGAGCATGAGGAGGTGGGTCAAGTCCCACATATGGTACCAACGCAGTGCATCTAGTGCTTGCATCAGATCAAGGTGTGGTAAGTGGTTTCCCCACCACTTACTTGCTGCAAATGTCATCTCACTATGGCTGAAAATGTGAGACATGTTTGGTGCCTTTGGGAAGCACCCATCATGAAAGAAAATCTCCCTTTGCACATCAAGGGAGTGGCCAAGTTCAGAAATTTTAGTGGCCCAATGTTTGCCATGAGATTTACATGATACATTACTCCTCCTTGGAGTAATGGCCTGCATAAACATGGTGAAATAATATGTAAAATCAGAAAATGAAACTTGCTTTACATGATCAGATTCTTCACCAACAATGTCTCTCATACAAATGGAGTTGTGCATGGATCTTTCTCCTCTTTCAAAAGAAGGAAGAGATGGTTGAAATAAATCCTGCATAGAGTCACATGGCTGCCCCAACTCCACATAGTTCATGCATTCTTGAAAATTAAGATGTAGTTCTTCTTTCAAGCCATCCCAACCAAAGCTCCTCATGGAATACATATGGCTGAAATAGAACTCTTTGTATGCTCCTTGTAGTAACTTCTTCTTGAGCTTAGAAGCTCTATACAAGAAGATTCTAGGATGATGATAGATGAATCCTCCTTGGACTAAGTAGCCCTCTTCATGCAACTGGTCATCAAGTATCATACAAGTGTGAAGATCTTTGGAATAATCCACTAACAATTGGGATTTCCAATACAGATCTAAACTACTCAACAATGACAACGCTGATGATGCATCAACATAAATGTCTATTATGTTGTTTTTCTCCTCCTTGGCATCTCCTATGCCAAATATGTGTGTTGGAAGGCAATTCCTTCCATTCTTCTCCTCACACAACGTAGATCCATAAATGAGAGTGGGTGATGATGATAAGGGAAGAAGATTTCCCTCCTTCTTGAGCTTGCCCAAGTCTCCTAGCGCTATAGCTTTGTCTTCAAGTGCTCTAATCCCTCCTGGATCTAAGTTTGGAGTAGAAATTTGTGAGGTATTCCCCACAAAATCTGAATCACATGGCCTCCCAAGTGGTTTGCCACTAGATAACAGTGTCCCATGCAGAAATCTCATGAACATAATAGATGGGATTGTAAGGTCCTTGCTTCCACTACGCAAATCCATATTTGTTTTCTATGTGGAAGTGTTATGTGAGGGGTATGTATGCATGAATTTGATCATTTGAGATTCACCACTCTTCTTTTCCACCCATTCCATTTGCAAAGCCTCCCAATCAGTGTTGAGTTTCCCCAATGTAATCAACCATTAAACACCCAAAATCACATTGGTGTCCGGTATGTCAACCACAAAGAAGTGATCCACCAAAGTGTAGAATCCCATGGTGACTGAAAGTGATGGGACATAATGCATGCATTGCATTGTTCTATCTCCTGGGACCAAAATAGAGAATCCCTCAAAAGTATCAGTGGGTATTTCCCTCCTTTGCACAAGATGGGAATTAATGAAGTTGTGGGTGGCCCCACTATCAATCAATATAGAAACCCTCTGATTCATAATTGAACCTTGAACGCTTAAGGTG
The DNA here is from genome assembly GCA_034641835.2 of Pinus albicaulis. NCBI lineage: Eukaryota > Viridiplantae > Streptophyta > Pinopsida > Pinales > Pinaceae > Pinus > Pinus albicaulis. The sequence goes on along the minus strand of CM076583.1, from coordinate 983,945,919 downwards.
AAGTACTTAGGTACTCCTATCAAAGATGCAAGAGTTCTTCCAGTAGGAGGAAATGCTCCATTTCCATCTCTTGAGGGTGTTGGATCTCCTTCAACATTGTCAGCACTGTGACCTCTTCTTGGTTCATCATCTTCATCTTCTTCAAGATCTGAGAAGACCTCTATGTATTGTGCTTTACCAGTAGCACATCTATGTCCAGGTATCCATGGTTCTTGTAAAGTGAAGCATAACTTCTTCCTCCTTATATCTCTCCAGACTTCAATATCAAGAGGCTTCTTGAATGAGCTCTCCTTGGAAGGAGCAACTTTCTCTTCCTTTCCTTTAGAAGGAAAAGAGGGCTTATGCAGAAATTTTTCCTTTGCTTTTGGCAGGGCATCTTGAAGGTCTCTATCCCTATCAATGGCATCATGCAAGGTAGTGGGATTGGTAGAATTTACCAACCCATGAAGAGGTTCATCTAAACCATCGATGAACATGTACACCCTTCTTGCTATAGACAAGTCGGGAACCATAACATATAATCTCAAAAATTCAGAAATTTAAGACTCTATATTACCTAATTTCTTCAAATTTACAAGGCTCATGAAAGGTGCCTCTGGATCTCTTCTATCAAATCTCTCCACCACCCTTCTAGTGAACTCAGAATAAGTAGTCACATTGGCATGACCCAATGTAGACAAGCCATGGAACCACCAGTCATGTGCTTCACCTTCAAAGTGCAACACTGCAATCTTGATAGCTTCCATCTCTGGGACTTTGTTCAACTGAAAGTAGATGTAAAGTTTTTCTACCCATGATTTCGCAAAACTCTTGGTTGACCCATAAAAATTGGGTAGAAATAATCTGCCCATAGAGTGATGTCGATCACAATTCTGAGTGAATCCACCATCTCTATGTTGATGCCTTGGTATTCTTTTATTCTTAAGGTCATAAAACTCTTGAAAACGTAGTTGATCTTTGAATCTCTGATTCTGAAACTCATATTCTTCAAATTAGTATTCAAGGGATGATTTCTCTTGAAGCCCTTCATTTCCCACAACCAAAAAGGTAGGCATGGTAGAGCATTGGGAAACTTGTGGCTGATTCACTGGTTGATCATTCCAGTGGTGAGATATGCCAGAGCTTTCTCCAAGATGAAATATCTTAGGAGATTATTTGATTCTATCCATTCTCATCTCTTTGATCTCTCTAGCAAGATATTGCATGGCTTTCAAAAGGATCTTTGCAAAGTCCTTTCCTTCATCATCACTTCCAGATTTGGGGGCTTTACCCTTGTTTTTGTCATCATTTGTGTAATCAAATTTATTCTGTCTTCTTCTTAGATACCTCTTCTCTCTGTCAGTAAGAGGCTCCTCTTCTTCTGAAGACATATTGGCTTCTTATAGGCTGTGCCAAGATGATTGCTCTAGTACCACTGTAATATCCACAAGTGGGAACAAGCACCGATACTAAATAATATCACTCAGAATTAACGTAGTTCAGAAAATTAAGAGAAGGAGGCCAATATGGAGGCTCAATAATGTCATTTACATCAGAAATTTAGAGTTATATTGGAGCCCATGAGTTATAGAACATAAAATAAAATACTTTACATGAAGAAAACCTAAAAAAGAAGGTGTTGCAACCATAGAATATGACTGAACAAGCTTGACAGTGTTATTTTATTAGCTGATAACAACTGTAGATTACACTTCAGATCTAGAGCATATATGTATACAAAAATTTAGATCTATATCAGATCTATACACTAGAAATGCTCCTCTACAAATTCCCCTTGGGGTTTTCAACAAAGAGTGAAGTACATGGAGTAGATATGAGATCTTATGCAGAAGATCTGCAGAATGATTCAGAAATTATGAAACAAATATAAAAGTATTTAGATCAGATCTAAATATGAAATGGATTAGGTTTGAAATCCATGGATCACCACTGTGAAGGGAAGATTCCCAACACTAGAGATCTCTCCTCCAAAAAGGCTACCAAAACACCCTGAAACTTTAGACGTGCAAATAACACAGTACAGGAAGATAGACTGCACTGTAGGCTCTAGAACATGGTTTTGCCTCAAGCCAAGATCTTAAAATGTGCTCCAATAATCCAATACTCTCTTGCCAGGGGGATAGAAGACTCTCCCAGTGAAAAGAGGCACTAGAATGGCCTAGATCTAAGTAGATCTAGCCTCCACTTGCTGTAGCTTACAAAGAAGAGCTTTGCCAAATTCCTGATAGTGGTAAAGAAATGCAAGACTCCTCCAAGAGGCCTCTCAAGGAAGGAGGTGGGATTCTCGATCACGAACACCCAGTGCTAAACATCACTATTCTCTGCTAAACAGCAAGGAGAATAAGAAAGGTCTAAATAGAAAAAATATTTAGAAATAACATATCATTCAAAAACCTTCTCATGCTGTCCTCCTCTTCCTTTTATAAGATTGAGATCTTGCAAAACCCTAAACCATCTCAATGATTTAACTTCTTTCACATGTGCCACCTCCAACTAAGATGGTGTTGTGTATCAATGAGGATCACTTCTTCTAGACAACGTTGTTGATTTTTTCATGGTTGACCCAGTCAGATGGTTCAATCCCTTTCACACATAAGGGTGTTTTATTAAGATAGCCCAGATTTGTCTTTGTTCACATGTGGCATTTATTTATTCACTGTTTTAGGAGTTTTTATTGTCCTCCTTTACACATTTATTCATGCAATAGGAAAATGAAACAAAATTGTATATTCCCATTAGCTTGGGCTAATTATGAATACCACACTTATTCATGGCTTCTGTAAGAAAGGCAAGCTGGCACAAGCTAGGAAATTCTTCTACAGAATGCCCAACAAGAAAATAGTCCCCGATGTTGTCACATATAATGCATTTGTTGATGGCCACATTAAGGAATGGAAACAAAAGGATCCCATCAAATTACTTCATGAGATGTTGGACAAAGGAATTAATCCAAATATTATCACATACAATGTCCTTATTTCTGGTTATTGCAAAGAAAACAAACTTATTGTTGGTTATTGCAAAGAAAACAAACTTCAAAGAACTATCGAGTTGTTACGTATTATTGGTGCTTACTCTCAGAGCTAGGCAAGCTAGCACATGCTAGGAAATTATTCTACAGAATGCCCAACAAGAAAATAGTCCCTAATGTTGTCACATACAATGCATTTGTGGATGGCCACATTAAGGAATGGCAACACAAGGAGCCCATAAAAGTACTTCATGAGATGTTTGACAAAGGGATTAATCTAAATTTTATCACATACAATGTCCTTATTTATGGTTACTGAAAAGAAAACAAACTTATTGCTAGTTATTACAAAGAAAAAAAACTTATTGTTGGTTATTGCAAAGAAAAAAAACTTCAAAAAACTCTCTGGTTGTTACATATTACTGGTGCTTACTCTCAGAGCTTTCCATTCGTAAAATCAATACAACTTGCTTAAAATTTATAAATTTCCATGAATTTTTCTTATCTTTTGTATTGGTTTCATTTTGGGTTTTGTTGATTTTATGGAACATATCAATTTTTTTAAGAGTTGCTCATTTCATGCCGATTTGGGCATTGGACTAGTTAGTTTTCTCTCTAAATTTTCAAAACCGACCTGTAAACTCTGACAGTGGCTTGTGTATGTTTCCATTTCAGTCTTCCCAGAATAAAAAGGTACAAATCCTAAGGGGTTTGCTTAACCTCCTCCTCATCCTTTTTCCGAACTGATTATTTTTTAAAATTGTGTGCTCATGTTAAGAAATAAATGGATCAATTATTGTGCAGCATCCAATTGCAACTGGAACTGTGGCTAGAAAATGTAAAATAAAAAATCTTGCCACACTGTCCAATTCCAAATGTTTTGTAATCCAAGGGCGTTTTGGATACCTCCCTTTACATTATTGCATGGCATCTTAAAAAAGGATTGGACATAATGTTACGAGATTTTCAGTAGAAAACAATAGCTTCCGTGAAGTTATTGCTCAAATGCACATCGCAAAATTCAGTACTAGAGACTGACTTGCAATTGATAAAGTTCACATATGAAATTTCCAATACTTTACAAGCAAACCATCTGAAACAATTTTTCCAGACTCCAACTGAGCTTAATGAGGTGATCTGAGTGGCACTTCCATAAGTGCACTGACTGTTTACTCTTAAAACACATTTCGAATGAAATTCTTCACAATAATAATCTGGAATTGGATTGATACATTGGCTAGTGGCTTGTCTTTGTTGTTGATAAAATGTACCTTGAAAATTTCACTAGTGAACTATACTTTTTGAAATGTGCTAAACTGGTTTTATGTATTGAACTAAATATTGTTTGCAATTTTACTGTTTTATTTGGCATTCCTCCTCTTTCTTATGTTTTTGTCAATTTTTTTTTTTGCATTCATTGAATACCCAAATTCCACATATATTGAGTACCTGTTCTTGTTATGATATACACTTGGTAATAATGATTTACATCATATGCCTTCATGCAGTGCATGTTTGTTAATTAGACATCTCCAACCACTTGAATGTCCTGTCTCTACTATCCAACTTGCAGTTGCCAAGGAAACTATTATATTATTGGCCTTATGTTGTAACTTTCAAATAATCATCTTGATTTTCAAGCTATCATGTTTATGCCCCTTGGAGAGGATATCAATTGGAAACAAACCCATTTTTTAGTTATTTTTTAGTATATGAGACCTGGTTTAATCTATGGCAAACAAATGTAATGTCTGCTGAAATTCAGGGAACATTTTCTTTCCTTCCACTAGGACTTCTAAGAAGGAATCCTAAGCATTCAACCTCCAATATTGCAACTGTTGTCAAGCAGTAACTTGAGGGAAAGGATGCTTCCCTTTCTTTGCTTGTCTAGAGTATAGTAGCATTATTAGTTGCAAAGTTTGTGTGTGAAAGGATGCTTCCCTTGCTTTGCTTATCTAGATTATACTAGCACTATTACTTGTAAACGCCGTGTGTGGATATAGAAGCTACGTTTTGTTCATTTTCACTACAACTATTATACACATATTCTCTATTTGTTTGGTTTACAGGAGAATGGACTAAAAAAAAATTGTGACTAGGAGCATGGACAATCTTTTTTATTTTTATTTTAATAGTCATATGCTTGCATTTCCCTCGAGAACAAATTCGTTTCAAAATATTCATGCTTTAATACATTCACATGAGCTGTGAATGATAATAAGCTTCAGAAATTTATGAAACCTTTCAATGGCTTAATTAATTGCATTTGTGCACGTGTATGGATAAAAACCCTAGCTTTATATTTAATTTCGAAGTATGTACATTCAATGCTCACAATATATCAAATCTTGGTTTTCGAAATCAGTTTTATATGAGTTTTATAATTGATAGCTTTTCTGAATCATACTCTTTCTGATTATTATTTCTTAATACATTTTTATCTTCTATTTTGAAAAACTGCATATTTCTTTACTGCGATACCTATAAAATATGTGGCATGGTTCATGGGAAACCTGGAAAGAAAAATTCAAAACTAGGGGTTCAGGCCTAGACATAATTGCAATACCATTAAGGCAAGAGAAAGCATAAACTTTCCCAATCACAAATAAAGGGAAATTTGATGATGAAAAGGGAATATTTTGTTTCACGATATTTAGATTGAGTTAGGCCATGCCTACTAATGAACAAAGGAAGGGGCTTGCCTTGTAATAGTTCCTGTCACCATTTTTCACCCCTTCTTGTATGAATTTATATTTTTCCTATGATGTTACATCCACTGTTTTCAACTCCAAAATTTGCTACTAAGTTTTTTTTAACATCCAATTCACATGTGTAATAACATGGGTGAAATCATTGTGCACATTGTCAAACATCATCAATCACAATAGATGCGTGAAGTTATTTAAGTTGTTTCATCCTATAACCACAATAGATGAGTCAATTTTTTAAAGTTGTTTCATCCTGTAATGAGAGAGCAGCTCATACCTAAGAAAATCCCTCTGAAAATATAAAGTCTATGGAAATGAAGATATGTGCAAAAAACCCTCAGAATACACTTCACATTTTGCAGAAACATGCATTTCCCCAACATCTTTGAGCCCTTAATATATGCCAATAGCATAAGACCTAAAAAACACATTATCGTAGCCCCCCACACCTTATTGTAGGACACATCCTGATGAAAAAACTTTTTGTAACATCTTTTAGCATCTTAACTATTCAATAAAACATACCTACAATACATACTAAATTTTCAAACTTCATTAGTAGACTCTTCAATTTTCCAAGATACATGACCTTTCTACATCACTTTTTTTTGGATTCTCTAGCAAAATACCTTTCAATTGTTCACACAAAATGAACCTCTTTCATTTGTGAAAATCTACCATTTGTAAAATCTGGCATCGTCCCATGATTTTCATTGTAATGCCAAAATTTAATGTTAGTTTCACTACCATGCATATATACACCTCTCTTGGATGAAAAATTATCTGCTTAACTTGCTTAAATCACTTTTTCCCATTTTACCTTCTACCTCTCTACCCTACCTCAAAACACCTTTGAAGTTGATTGACCTAACTACTCCCAGTATTTTGAAAACAAAGCCGGGTCCCACATTTCAGTCCTCCACTTTACCATTTCCATCCCTTCCTCTCCCCTTGCCAACTATTTCCTGATAAATTCAGAATCCACACCCTCGTTTCCTATAGAACTGCCTCAACAACACTATACATTCCTCTACACTTGTATCGACGTGTCTTTGTGCCCTCCCAATTCAAATGCTAGTATATATATTATAAGATGTACTATGTATATAGATTATGCTTTAAAATTGATTTTTCCTGTCTAAAACCTGTCCAAGATATAGAGGCAACACACATGTGGTTTTACTTGAATAATAGAAATGAGTCAACCTGCATTCCCCAATAACAGTGAATGATATATTTCCCACAGTTAATTTGGGTATAGTCTATAGATGCAAAAAATTTGTCAGGATTGCCAAAAATGATCAGAATCTGACAATTTTTTTCAAACAATCTAGTAGCAGTGTTTTTTATTGTGGAAATGGATTCAGTACCATAAGAACCTCTAACACACCCAAAATCTTGAAGTTTTACCACTGAAACCTGGATTTACAAAATTTTCTACCAAATGTTATCAGAATCTTGCCAAAATTTCCATGATTTTCCGAACAAATTTAAAACGTCATTAAACTACTACCTTAATTTAACATAACTAAATTATAATAAATTTTCCACAACAACCTTGATAAATGTTCTGTTTGGTTTACATAGAAACACGTGGAGTCAAAGTCATTTAGTATGATTAGTTAGGTATTTTGAGGCGTGTAAATCAACATACATAAAAATATTCAATTTAGAGATATATACAAAGGAATTCATCGTAGGATGGATGACCACCCCATTAATTTATTATATATTACTTGGTTATTTCGAGGTGCATATATCAACAAAAGAATATTGAGCTGAGAGGTGTATGAAGAAATTCATTAGAGAATGAGAAATGTAGCTTGTATGCAATTCCCACTTCACACTTTTGGTTATTTATCTTTATCATAGAAACACAAATTACATTTGATCTGTGTAAATAAATGGGAAATTATTGTAAAGAAATGAAAAAATAAATTCATGGTGGGATATGCAAGGTAGGGTAAGTGCCCTCTTCGTGCGTTAGGTTATTTATCTTTACCATTAAGAACCTATGAAAATTATGTGAATAGGTGTATACAATTTTATATTTTAATAGTAACCTTTTTGAGTTTTTCAATTATGATGGTGTTGTGAAGAGATGAGATTCATTTTTTTTTTCATTAACATAATGAGGGAAAGGTGTGGATTTTCTAACAACTTAGCTATAATATAAGGGAAAGGTTAGAGGTTTAATTTTAAATTTTTGTTTTATGTTTAAATAATTAATTAAAAATTTTGATTAAGGTTGTTATCACCAAACTGAGGCTGATTGGGCTACTCAACACTCAATGCAGTGTAACTATTTCAAACCATTTATGTTTGGAAGTTAGCCCTTCCAAGTTGAGAGGTCTCTCTCAAGGAAATGTATGATCTTCAATTAGCAATGTTTAGAAAAACTATGGCTAACTCTCAGATGTATCTAGGATTGTTTTTTGTAGGTGAAGGATGTGTGTTAATGGCTACCATTGGGCATGGAGTCAGTGTGAAACTCAATTACATAAAAATTATTTCATGGAATCTGAGGCATGTGTACTCTCATGAAAAATAACTTGGACAAAAAACTAGATGCATAAAGAAAGTTGGAGCATACTTAAGTATGTTTTATCACACATAAATTTTCAATTTTTATTTATAGGGTCACTCACCTAGGTTTGATTTTGTCTCAATAGGTTGGTTCATGAAATTGATAAAAAAGCACATGGAATAAACCTTTACCCTAAGTTTAAAACCCCCCATTAGTCATGTCATGTTAGTCATATCCACAAAATTCCACTTTAGGTTCATATGCATGGTTTCAAATCAAACAAATGCCACCTGTATGTTTTTTCACCGTTTTGTAGCGAATATAATTACAGAATGGTAGATCTCGCTACAGAATCACTTGATAATTCCATAGTGAATCTGCTAGATTTATAATTGTCTTCGCTGTGGAATCATGTTTTTCTGCATAAAGAAAGAGGAAGATGAGTTGTCAAAGTTATAATGGTTAGGGATAAAGGTGAGGTCATCCAATTCGTTATCATGATCACCCAAGCATGCAAAAGTGTAAATACCCTCATCATTATATTTTACTCCCACATTCATCATCATTTTCCCACTTTCAAATTCCTTCTTTTTAAAATCATCTCAGGGCACCTCTCTATCATCTGTTGTTCGAGTCTTGCATGCAACAACCCACTATCTTCTTTGAGGAGTTGGCTCCCACCGCAAGAACCTTGTTTTCTAGTGTTTTTCTCTGCAAGTGTCACAGTTAAGGAGACATCATAGTTATAAAGGAGAATGGCTATGAAGAAGAAGGTAAACAAGGGAGTCTCTTGTGTGAGATACAAGCCCATGGAGCTTAAATTATTAAATAAATACCCCAGTTTTGTAGAAGCATTTAGAAATTTCCGATGCCTGCAATTCTGTCAAAAGCTTTAAGGATTTCATGCTCAAATATCAAAGGATTTTGCAGTGAAATTTACAGGCACAACCTCGAAGGTGTAGGTTTTAAATTTAATAGTGTCACCTAATACCATTTCTCATGCCACAAAGATACCAAGAGAGGGTGAAGAGTGGTTCAAATCCACTAAATTCAAGATATAGAGTTGTGATGAATTTTTTAAACCATAATACATTGGATCTGACATGGCATCTGGGATTACAAGGAGTTATATGAAGGATAATTTTTATAAGCTATTGTTTGTGATCCATAAGTACTTTACTTGTGAGGGGAGGTTTCATATGGTTTTTCTGTACCATTTCAGGATCCTATTACATTCACTGGTAAGCAGTCCCTTGATCTTCCTTTTTTTTTGTTTAATTGCTTAGGAAAGATGTTTGATAAGGTTCAAGCCAGGGCTGAAGGTAGTGACACATCAATATTTCACCATGGTTTGATTAAAATCTTAGTGCTGGAGGAATTGAAGAAATTAAAAAGAGACTGGGCATCTTTCCTTTTCCTCAGTGGTTATGAAGTTGATTTAGTGACACCTAAGAAAAATCCAAAGCCAAAAGCTAATTCATCTCCAGTTGTGACAGAAGGTGTAAATGAAGAAGAGGCAAAGCCTATCCTAGAACCAATGGATGTTGAGACATAACCTATACAAGAGGAAGAAATCCCAGAGCCTTCACCTACAAAAAAAAACATAATATTAGTAAGCATGGCAACAAGAGGATAACTAGAAGTCAAAAAATTAGAAAGGGAAATATTGAAGACATCCTCCAAGCTATAGAAATTGACGAGACTCTAGTTGTCAGAGTTGAAGACATTGAAGTTGATAAGAAAAAGAAAAATAAAGGTAAGACTGTGAAAAAGATCGATTTTACAGGAGAAGATGCAGGTTTTTTATTTCAGCAAGGACACCAATTACTGGGCTGCAACTTGCAAAGGGTGTCATGGAGAAAAATAAGACAGAATATGTTGGAAAATACAAGCAACCTATCATAGAAGACATCATAGAATTGTCTCCAAAAACAGAAGAATTTTTTGTGCAAAGGAAAGGAAAGGAGAAGATGGTGGAAAAAACTGAAGTGCAGGTATTGAAGGAACAATTAAGAGAGGCCAGAGAAGAGGTCATTGAAATAAATTTATAATTACAGGAGGCCAAGGTGGGTAGAAGTCTGCTAGAAGATTTCAATGAAGAAGTAAATGATCAACTGAACCAATATGTTAAATCACTAACAAATGCCAAAACATTGCTGAAAATAACACTTCCTTTGAGAAGAGTAATGAAACACACTAGAAAGAGAAATATATGGTTAAAGTCTGAAAGGAAGAAGCTCAAGGAACATATTAAAGAATTAGAGTATCAAATGGAGATGATTTAGGTTAGAATTGAATAAAATAGGAATTAAAATCAAAGTGATAAATGAGCTCGAGGAGATGCAACCTTCTACTGCTAAAGATGGAGTTCCCAAAGTTTGAAGAGTTGGCCTAAAATATTTTTGACAATTTTACAGCATTCAAGAACCATCATTTCCAGTTTTGAAGGTGAAATTTTGAGGAAAAGGGGAAAATTTGTGTTTTTCTGCCAATTAGGCAATTTCGTAGTGAAGCCTAGGCTTGAAGGCCAGATTTCACTACGAAATCCCTACAGGTTTCTTTTTGCAAAAATTCATAGTTTGGGTGGAAATCAAAGGAGGATAAAATTTGTATTTTTAGCATATTTTTTCCAACAAACACATTCAAATCATAGAGGAAGGGGAAAGATTTACCTATATGTGTGAGATGGAATTTCTACCAAATCACGCTACGAAACTGCCTGTTTCACTCTGTTTTTGCAACGAACAACATTTGGTAGTATTTTAGTGTTTTGAAGATATATTGAAGGTTATCCAACCACATGGAGGCATTAAAGGGTATCAGTGGAACACTCCAGCATGGATTTTATCCTAGAAAATGGTGTCACCTGTTCTAGCGTAGCATAAAGACAATGATCAAATGTCATGATTATATTCTCCTTAAAAGTAGGGTGGTCAGTTCCTAAATATTGTGGGTGTATTTATGTCTTGGTTATGGTTAGTGACACTCGAGCACTTGTGATCAAGGAGGATCTTGTTCAGTTCATATCGGTAGAGAGGTCTAGTTAGCTCCAGCAGTCAGATGTCTGGTTTCAGTCTTCATACCATCAATTTCGCGAGTGAAGAAGTCCTCAAGGTATCATGTGGTTCGAATTTCATGATGTGATGGTGTAATTTGGTCCTAGGTCCTCTATGTGGAAATACCTTACAAAATGTAAAAATACATAAGGTATAATAACTAAGACCTAATCCTTTGTCATACATCTAAACATTAAAACCTAAGGTGATAAAAAAAAAACCTAGCGCAAAACCCATGGTACAAAACCTTATAAAACATAAAACTTAGTGTTAAAAAACCTATGGTATAAACCATAAGGTTTTAGGTCAAACGTTAATGGGTTCAAACTATATAAAACTTTAGTTTTAAAACCCACACAGTCTAACTGCGACATGTTAGACCGCATCAGAGTTTGAAATATCATGTGAGCAGAACCGGAAAGGCTGTGGCGGAAACCATAATAGCGGAGTTACAACTTATGCCTTTGACTGCCACCAACGGAGTTGTTATCCCTGTGAATGCGTCGGGTTAATATTTACTGATGACTGCAATTTATAACTGCCGCCAGTTCAAAACTGTGACCACCATTGCCAGAGTTATTCATGTGAACAGATAATCCATGATCACGACCACCGGATGTAACCACAAATATAGCTGCCAAAAAGCTGCTTGCTCAATGCACCATTAGCCTAACTGTCAGGGCTAAGTTTTATCCTATGGTCAATTTTTGGGTTTTTAAAATTTATTAATGCGCTAAGGTTGTTTAAAACCTTATCAATTATCTACTAGGTGTCAAACTAAGATAGGATCGAGACCCTAATCACCAAATTTTCTCAACCACTTGCCTATTTTGGCTTTCAGGAGTTCGAGTTCAACTTTATAAATCCATGACATTTTCCTTGAGAGACAATTTTGTTTTCATCATTTCTCGACCGTCTGGAGGCGGAATTGAGCGTAGAGATAGGCATTGGAAATATGTGTGAGAGAGAGAGATTCTTGTTTTTGGTGACTAGAAGTGCCTGCGAGCACTATCGGTTTTTTTTTTTTTTCTGTGTAAATACTTCGTCGGATCAATCCTAATAAATCAGATGCCCATCTTGAAAGCGGACCCGGAGACGTGGTCCACCAGGGACGAACTCCGTAATCAATGTTTGCTATTTCTTTTCTTTGTTATTTGTTGTGTTTTCATTCTTAATTTGCTGTTGGTTTAATTCATGAATGATTTCCTTTATTCTTCCCTATTAAAGCATTCATCAGTTAACGATCAATTCACTTAATGCAAAACTAATCAAACTATCTCAACACATAATCGATCACATTCAGATCATATATTTTGGTGTCAGAGCAAGTTGTGCTTTGTAGTCTTTTTTCTAGTGGATGTTAACCAGGCCGAGATTTCAACATGGAGAAGGAAAGCTTTAGGAGTTCGATCGAAATATTGGGAAGCAAAAAGTTGTTCATCAATCGACGATGATAGGGACAGAAAATGTTGAAACCAGTGAAACTCATGAAGTGAAGCACATGGACAAGAATCAAATTTAGCAAATGTTTTTTAACATGCAACAGATGTTGGGAGAACTATACAAAGATAAGAAGGTGAGAGATGCAACTTCTTCGTCGAAGGCATCAAAGAAGGAAAAGGGTAAAGGAAAAGCAAATAAACCTGCTTCTCCTCCATCATCTCCATTATCATCTTATTCTTATTTTTCTTATAATTTTGAATATGAAACAGATAAGAAACCTCAAAAATTTATTTTAAACTTGATGTAAAGTTTGAGTTACCTGTTTATGATGGTGAAATGAACCCAAAGAAACTAGATAATTCGATAAGACAGTTAGAAGTGTATTGTTGAATTCAAAACATTTCTGATGATAAGACAAAGATATAGTTAGCTACTCTTAGAATGGGGGGAACTGCTTTAATCTGGCGGGAGAATGAAACACAGATATATTTAAAGTGTAAAGGTAAAATCATCTCCTCATGGTCTAAGTTTTTGAAAGATCTAAAGAAAAAATTATATTCATTGGGTTACACACAAAAAACTATTATTTATTGGCAACATTTGCGACAAGGTAAGGCACAGAATGTTCAAGAGTTCACTCTAGAATTCAGGAAGAAAGCGTTGGCGCTTGGTATTCCTTTGGATACACGAGAAAATTTGTTAAAGTACATTGGAAGCTTACATTCATATTTACAGCATACATTATTGATGTTCAATCCTAATGAATTTGATGAAGTATGTGTTCAAGCCATACATGTCGAATCAGGTGGAAGGCCATTCAAATTTTCACCAAATACATCCAAACAGTTGGAGTCCAAAGACAATAAGAAGAAGGACAGTTCAAAAGGAAAGAAGACAGCTACAACTCAGAAGGAAGGCGAAAGGCCTACCAGTACTCACTACCAGAGGATCGGGCATGATGAAGCTAGATGTTGGAAACTTCACCCGGAACTCAAGTCAAAGAAGTTCCAAAAGAAGAAAGGTAAAAATAATGCTACAACGACAGCCCAACAAGATCTAGGCTCTGATTCAGGTGATGAAGGGAAAATCACCGCAATGGTTATGATAGGTAAAAATTTTGATGCTAGTTCAAGTTCAAGTACTTATGCTTCTTCAAACATTAATCACCTCGATGAAGATAAAAGAATTGAGTTATTTCATAGAAGGGTAACTTTTAAGCACACGAAAATAGATACATTGTTTGACACAGGGTCATAGGAAAATTTGATATTTGAATCATTGGTTAAGAAATTGGGTTTAAAAACACATAATCATCCAAACCATATCCATTAGGTTGGTTAAAGGAATAGACTCAGATTCATGTTAAAAAGCAGTGTCGATTACAATTTTCCATCACAACTAATTACATTGATGAAGTGGATTTAGATGTGATACCGTTAGACATATGTGGAATATCGTTAGGGAGTCCTTATCTCTATAATCGTGATGTAGTATTTCATAGGAAAGAGCATAAGTATCATCTTAAGAAAGATGGGATTGAATACATTGTTCGGGCACATAAAATCAAAACTCACTTGGATTTAGTTAATGCTAATAAGATGAAGCACTTAATAAGTTCAAGTAAGAGTTATATACTCATGTTTGTAAAAGAGCAACATAAGGATCTTAATGATGTTTGTTCAGGTTGTGAAACTCAGTTTAAAGATAGTTTGGTTAAAGTGGTAGATTCATTTCAAATTTTATCTAAAGAACCAAAACATCTACTTCATAAACGAGAAATGCAACATGAGAAACAGTTGCTGTATGTTACCCCTCTTCCTAAAATTGGAATATATCATAAGTCGGTTATAGAGCATGAAGGAATAAATCAACAAATTCCAGGGATGGTTGGAAAATAATCCATGCGACCCAGTTCATCTCCATGTGGTTCACCCATAATTTTGGTTCCTAAGAAAAATGGGACACAAAGAATGTGTGTCGATTTTAAAGTTTTTGATTCATTTAAGTAGAAAAATTTCACAACATTATTAGATCATAAACAACCATTCAAAGTTAAAACATATGCTACTGGTTATGCAATGGAAACAATGATTCACACAGATCATCAACCGCTTCAATACCTTCAGTCACATACAAAGTTTCAACAATCTTTCCACTACATATGGATGGGATTTCTTCAACAAATTCACTTAGTAATTAAGGACAATAAAGGTGTAACAAATAAAGTAGTTGATATGTTGTCTATACCGTGTTTGAATTCTTCAGCAATACTGCAGAATAGTTCATTGAAACATGAAATTTATGTAAAAAAATATAGTACTGATGATGATTTCAAAGATATTTATGAATCACTAACTCATGATACTCAGATAGAAGAAATAAATTATCATATTCATGACGGATTTTTATATCATCTAGGTAATTTGTGCATAATGTAGACAGAAAGGGCATAGGTTATTCCGGAAGCTCATCCTTCTCGGATTGCAAGACATTTTGGTGTAAGCAAGATTATGGTGCAAATTCAAAGGTATTGTTACTAGCCTCATATGTATGAAACAATTGTGAAGTACATTAAGGGATGTGTGATGTGTTCAAAAATCAAGCCAAGCAATTGAAATATTGGTTTGTACATGCCACTTCCAGTTCCTTTGCAACCATGGGACAACATGGATTTTGTTGAAGGACATACAGAAATGGTGAACAGGACTGGGATACATATTCTTTGAGGATACTGTAGTAAAAATCCTAAGTTGTGGGATGAATATTTACCTTATGTGCATCATGCTTAAAATAAAGACTTTCATTCTTCTCTAACTCTTCCATGACAAGCATCGAGTTAGGCCAAGTATCAATTGCGCCACGACAAGCATCGAGTCGATCATCATTTTCAGGTCGACGATCAGGTATGGTTGTATATCAGAAAAGAGAGGTTGAAAGGAGAAGGTAAGAAACTGAAATATATCAGGTATGGTCCTTTCAAGATTGTTGAGAAGATTTGAAATAATGCATTCTGATTAGATTTATCGCCTTATATGCGTATTTATTCAGTTGTGAATGTAGAAAATCTGAAGTTGTATGAACCTCCGATGATCATTGATCCAGAGGAAGATACACAGATTCCTACTATTGATGATTTAACACCTGAGTATATGGATGAGTTGTAGGAAGATACCATCTTGGACAGGCAAGTTTGTACTTCCAGACTAGGAGATGTGCAATATCTTCGAGTGGGACTCAAGGGCATGAATCCAAGCAAAGCGAGATGGATAGAGATCGGAAAAATGAGGGAGTTGTACCCTCACCTGATATCTGTTTAAAATGAAACTTTTATGGTCCAAAAGATTTCAAGTGGAGAGGATTGATCCAAGAGGATATTTTTCAGTGCATATCGGCAGAGAGGTCTAGTCAGCTCCAGAAGTCCGATGTCTGGTTCAGTCTTCATACCGTCAATTTTGCGAGTGAAGAAGTCCTTAAGATATCATGTGGTTTGAATTTCATGATGTGATGGATTAATTTGGTCCTAGATCCTCTATGGTGAAATACCTTACAAAATGTAAAAATACCTAAGGTATAATAACTAAGACCTAATCCTATGTCATATCCCTAAACATTAAAACCTAAGGTGATAAAAAAAAACCTAGCGCAAAACACATGGTAAAAAACTTTATAAAACAAATCTAATATTCCAAATTGGAAATAGCAGCAATACAAGACATAATAATGTAAAACAAAGAAATTCTGATCATGACATGAGAGGGATCAATATTCAGCCACAATTTATTAATATATCCACAAAAATATACAAAAAGATCTTGAGGGACAAGCCACTCAAGCAATAAGAACAATCCTCCAATGATCAGAACAATTAGCACATGAGTTGCTGCAACTGTATAGAATGCCAGAGAGTAGTGAAAACGCTGTATATATCAATGTAGCTACTGCTATAAACATACATAAATGGAATATGGATGATAGAAACAAAAGAAATGCCCAGAAAATATTGTTAGAAATACCAAGAAATATACAATGTGACAAATAATCCTGGGGTTGAGATTTCACTGCAAACTATATCTAAAAAGAATGAGGCTATGAAAGATCTAAAATTATGATGTCCTCCTCCAATAGTATTTCTAAATAGAAGGTTGATCCCCATCCTCATAAATATACCCTCCTGATGAGCTCAATGAACCCTCCCAACAATTTCCTCCAAAAATAACACAGTTTAGAATTATGACTGTGCTGTGAGGGATGGTGGATGGTTGGCCTAATGCCAAAGATGTGAAAATATGCCTAGGAGCCCTCCTTGTTGATCCTCCAATGGATAGGCTACCTATCCACTGAAAAATAAGCCCAAAAATATCTCAATGTGATCCTCCTTTGCTGCACCCTGCAACACAACCCAGCTCTAAACAGAAACTGCGCTGTAGCTGAAGGAGGTAGCTTGTCCAGAATGTCAGAATGAGGATATGCAGCTCAAAGAACCTATCCTTCCCTGAGGATGAGGTAGGGATTCTTGAGCAGGAACACCCTTGTGCTAAGTAGCACATCAACCTTGTTGGGTATGTGTTATATTCTTTCCACGACTAATCACGCGCGGGGGGGGGGGGTCACAGTGGGGGTGGTAGCCCCCCATGTCGGGGTTTGGGGTAGCGCCCCGGAAAAAATACCACCCCCCCTGTCGGGGTCTGGGGTAGCACCCCGGGAAAAAAAAAAATTGGTCCTTATTTTCCGGTGGGTGGATCCGCCCATAGTTTTGTATATGGGTTTGCACATGGTTTTGGGGTACGATGGTTTTCGGCCCCTGATATTTTGTAGATCCGGTCAAGGGAACTACGGTTATGTTCTAATCTAAGGTTAATGGATTGGGATTTATGTATGCTTCGGCATGTATATATATGTGTTGTAACACTAAAAGGAATATAATGAAAAATAAAGCTAGTCGTCCCGATTTGGGATCCAGGGGAATATCTCTGTGTTTATCTGTTTTATGCTTTATGCTCTCGCTATTCTTTATTTTTTGTCTTTAAGATTCATTTGGAGATAATTTCTATACAGGGTTAAAACCTACATTTGGTATCAGAGCAGTTTCGGCTTCAAGGGGATGCCTTTGTTGCTGAGGGGTTTTTTTCTCGAGCCTGAGGTAGACCCTATTCAGTGGGAGATCTGTGGGATCGATTCTTACAGTGAAAGAAGATGGAGAGCGTAGGGAAGATAGAGATAAAGAAATTTAATGGTCAGAGTTTTGAGTTTTGGAAGCTCAATATGGAGGATTCGTTGGTGGATAAAGATCAGTGGATCGTGGTAGATCTGGGTACTAAACCAATGGAAATGTCAGATGCAGACTGGAAGAAGATGGATTGGAAGGCAAAGAGCACAATACGATTGTGTGTCTCAGATTTAGTATTGTTGAATGTATCTGGGGAAGCTACGACGAAGACCTTGTGGGACAAGCTAGGGACTTTGTACCAATCTAAGTCTCCGGTGAATAAATTGTTCCTGCGGAAAAAGATGTATAACCTGAGGATGAAGGATGGAGACTCAGTGACATAGCATTTGAACACCTTCAATACTGTGGTAAGTCAACTGCCATATTTTGATATTAAAATCTCAGATGAAGATAAGTGCATCAATTTTTTGTGTTCTCTACCAGAATCGTGGGACAGTTTGGTTATTGCAATAGGTAGCGATACAACTACCTTGAATTTTGATGACATTGTCTCAGCCTTGCTGTCGGAGGAAATGAGACGGAGAAATATGAAGGGTCAGAATGGAGATGTCTTTTCTGTACGAGGAGGGTCCCAGAACAGAAACAAGAATAAGGTTTAGAGTGGGAGATCTAAATCTAGAGGGAGATCTAAATCTCCTGGAAATTTTGGAAAGGTGTGATGGAAATGCAGAAAGGAAGGGCACTACAAAAAGGAATCTAGATCTAAAGCTCTTGAGAAAGGAAAGGGATCTGATGATGCTCCTTTTGCAGAGGCAAAAACTACCTCGAATGAAGGTGGGTATGTGTATTTGGCTTCTTCTTCAAATAAACATGTATATCATGAGTCATGGTTGATTGACTCGGGTGCATCCTATCACTTCACTCCCCATAGGGAGAGGTTCTGCGAGTATGAGAAATATGATGGTGGTGATGTCTTCTTAGGTGACGATAGGAAGGCCAGAATTCTCATACGTGGAAAAGTCAAGATGAAGCTACAAGGTGGAAGGATTAGAACACTTCCTGGTGTTCTGCACATTCATGCATTGGCCAGAAATCTGATTTTTGTAAGCAAGATGGATGATGCAGGTGTAAAAATAGTGTTTAAGAAAGATACCTGTAAGATGGTTCGGGGAGCACTAGTATTAATGCGGGGATTTCAGGTTGGAACTTTGTACAAGCTTAAGGGCAGCACTATTATTGCTGGGTGCAACAGTTCTGTGGTTCCCGAAAGTGGAGCGGAAAGCCTAGCGGTCTCTGGAGAAAATACCATGCTATGGCATCAAAGGATTGGACATATTGGAGAGAAGGGCCTTCAGATACTGCATGGAAATGGTATGGTAGAAGGTATGTCTAATAACTCTTTGGATTTCGATTTCTGTGAACATTGTGTATATGGGAAGCAAAATAGGGTGAGTTTTCCTTTTGTTGCTAAGAAGGTGAACAAGATATTAGAGCTTGTGCACAGTGATGTGTTTGGACATGTGTCGGTTTGTAGGTTTTAACCCTGAACATAAATTACCTACACACGAATCTCATAACAGAAAATAAAGAATAGCTAGAGCATAAAACATAAAACATATAAACACAGATATTTTCCCCTGGATCCCAAATCGAGATGACCAGCTTTATTTTTCATTATATTCATTTTAGTGTTACAACACATATATATACATGCCGAAGCATACATAAAACCCAATCAATTAACCCTAGAGTAGAACATAACTGTAGTTCCCTTGACCGGATCTACAAAATACCAGGGGCCGAAAACCATCGTACCCCAAAACCATGTGCAAACTCATGCACAAAACATGGGTGGGTCCACCTATGAGTGGTTCCACACACCAAAAAAAAAATCGTCCGGGCGTTGCCCTGGACCCCAACACTGGGGGCTGCCTCCCCCCTTGTGACCCCCCTGCTGCACCTAGCGCAACGTACAATGCGTGGGGCTAGTCGTCGAAAGAATATAACACATGCCAAACATTCTCCCACTTGTTGTTTTCTTTCCACAGGGGGCTATAGGAGAGCTTAGTCATTGGGCCAATTCTTCAACACCCATTGTTTCTCTACACCAAGAGAACTTCTGAGTGCACACACACTTTGTTAATGCATCTGCAACATTCTTCAAAGTGTCCACCTTTACCAGCAACACCCTTTTAGCCTCAACCATATCTCTAACCAAGTGATATTGAACATCAATGTGCTTTGTCTTTGAATGGTAAGTAGGGTTCTTAGCCAAGAAAATTACACTTTGGCTATCACAGTCTATCCTTATAGCTTGCTGTACCAACCCCATACTTGAACACAATCTTTGCAACCAAAATGCTTCCTTGCTTGCATGAGTGGCTGCTATGTATTCTGCCTCTGTAGTTGAAAGAGCCACTACAGACTGTCTTTTACTCATCCAACTGACTGCGCCTCCAAATAGGCTAAACACATACCCACTTGTAGATCTTCTTTGGTCCAGATCTCCAACCCAATCTGCATCAACAAAACCACGAATGTCCAACATTCTTTCCAATCCTGGTCTTCCTTGGTAGCACAAGCCATAATCACTAGTGCCACGTAAATATCTGAAAACCCCCTTCACTGCTGTCCAATGCTCCTTCCCTGGGTTTGACATAAACCTGCTCAATACTCCCACTGCATGTGCAATGTCTGGTCTAATATAGACCATTGCATACATCAGGCTACCCACTGCACTTGCATATGGAACATGGGACATATCCTCCTCTTCTTCTTGTGTCTTGGGACACTGTTCAGCAGATAGCTTTACACCTACAGGAATAGGAACATTCACCAGTTTACTATCCTGCATATTGAACCTCTGCAATATAGTCTCGACATACTTCCTCTGGTTTAACCAGAGCTTCCTCTTTTCCCGATCTCTCTTAATTTCCATGCCCAAAATATAGTTTGCAGCACCAAGATCCTTCATATCGAATTTGGAGAACAGTTGGGTCTTCAAATCTTGGATCATTTATTTGTCATTACCAATCAACAACATATCATCTACATACAAGACCAAATAAATAACATGGTCACCAATTAATTTAAAATAAACACAGTGATCCTCCTTGCTTCTGGTGAAGCCAAGTCCCCGTATATAGGTATCAAATTTCTGATACCACATCCTTGGTGACTATTTTAACCCATACAGAGACTTCTTCAACCTGCATACCAGTTCTTTCTTACCCTTCACCATAAAGTCTTCAGGTTGCTTCATGTATATCTCCTCTTCTAGATCCCCGTGAATAAATGTTGTCTTCACATGCATCTGTTCTATCTCAAAATCAAATGCAACAGCAACAGATAAAAGTAATCTAATAGAAGTAACCTTGGCAACAGGAGAAAAAATATCACCAAAATCAATTCCCGACACCTGGGAATAATCTTTTTCTACCAACTGAGCTTTGTATTTGTCCACCTTGCCTTCTACATTCATCTTCTTCTTAAACACCTATTTTCTCCTGATGGGCTTCCTTCCCGCCGGCAAGTCCACCAGATCCCATGCCTCATTTTTGTGCAAGGATGCCATCTCATCAACCATGGCCTCCTTCTAGAGTTTTCCATCCTCTGAATCTACTGCCTCCCTGACGGTTCTGGGATCATCATCAGTTATAGTTAAGGAAAAACCTAAACAAAAAGTAGATGGACTGTACCTTTCTGGCTACCTTCTTTCCCGAACTGATCTTCTCAAAGTTGGAGTTTGTGGCTGTTCCTCTTCTGAATCTTCTTCTGCTATAGAGTCTGATTCATCCTCCTTTAGCTCAAACTCTATCTTCTCAGGTCCCTTTGGTTGGACATCATGTGTAACAACATATTTCACCTCTCTAAACACCACATCTTGGCTGTACACAACCTTCCTTGTTTTTGGGTTCCAAAGCTTGTAACCCTTTAAACCATCCTTATACCCAATAAAGATGCACCTTTCAGATTTATTATCCAACTTGGTTCTTTTATCCTTTGGAACATGTGCATATGCATCACATCCAAATACCCTTAGATGTGAAAGAGAGGGTTTCTTACCAGTCCACACCTCATATGGAGTCTTATCCTCCAACGCTGATGAAGGTGATCTGTTAACTAAGTAACATGTAGTCTCCACTACCTCTGCCCAGTATTCTTGTCCTAACTTGGTACCACTGAGCATGCTTCTTTCCTTTTCCATCAGTGTTCTATTCATTCTTTCTGCAAATCCATTTTGTTGAGGTGTGTATGGAGTAGTCTTCTATCGTGCTATACCACACTTCTTACATAACTCTTCAAATTCCTTCTTGCAGAACTCCCCACCATTATCTGTCCTCAGCGCCCTTATCTTCTTCTCTGTCTGGTTTTCCACCAGAGCCTTAAATTCTTTAAATCTGTCAAAAGCTTTAGATTTCTTCCTCAAGAAATATATCCATGTATTCCTTAAGAAGTCATCTACGAATGAAACATAGTACACAGACTTTCCCAGTGATGGAACTGACACAGGTCCAAACACATCATTGTGCACAAGTTCTAATATCTTGTTCGCCCTGTTAGCACCAGAGGGAAAACTCACCCAATTCTGCTTCCCATATACACAATGTTCACAAAAATCGAAATCAAGAGAGCAATTAGACATACCTTATACCATACCATTTCTATGCAGTATCCGAAGGCCCTTCTCTCCAATATGTCCAAGCCTTTGATGCCATAACATGGTATTTTATCCAGAGATAGCTAGGCTTTCCACTCCACTTTCAGGAGCCACAGAACTCTTACACCCATCAATAACAGTGCTGCCTCCCCCCTTGTGACCCCCCTGCTACGCCCGACGCAATGTACAATGCGTGGGGCTAGTCGTGGAAAGAATATAACACATGCCCAACACGGTTCCATCACTGGGTAAGTCTGTGTACTATGTTTCATTCATAGATGAATTCTCAAGGAATACATGGATATATTTCTCGAGGAAGAAATATAAAGTCTTTGACAGATTTAAAGAATTTAAGGCTTTGGTGGAAAACCAGACAGAGAAGAAGATAAAGGTGCTGAGCACAGATAATGGTGGGGAGGTCTGCAAGAAGAAATTTGAAGAGTTCTGTAAGAAGTGTGGAATAGCACGGCATAAGACTACTCCATACACATGTTAGCAAAACATAGTTGTAGAAATAATGAACAGAACGTTGATGGAAATGGCAAGAAGCATGCTAAGTGGTACCGGGTTAGGACAAGAATTCTGGGCAAAGGCAGTGGAGACTGCATGTTACTTGGTTAACAAATCACCTTCATTAGCGTTGGAGTTAAGACTCCACATGAGGTATGGACTAGTAAGAAACCCTCTCTTCACATCTAAGGGTATTTGGATGTGATGCATATGTACATGTTCCAAAGGAGAAAAGGACCAAGTTGGATAATAAATCTGAAAGGTGCATCTTTATTGGGTATAAGGATGGTTTAAATGGTTACAAGCTTTAGAACCCAGAAACAAGGAAGGTTGTGTATAGCCGAGATGTGGTGTTTAGAGAGGTGAAATATGTTGTTAAACATGAATTCCTACCAAAGGAACCTGAGAAGATAAATTTTGAGCTAAAGGAGGATGAATCATACTCTACAACAGAAGAAGACTCAGAAGAGGAAGAGCCACAAACTCCATCTGTGAGAAGATCAGTGCGGGAAAGAAGACAACGAGAAAGGTATAGTCCATATTATTTCTGTTCAAATTTTTCTTTAACAATAACTGATGATGATCCCAGAACTGTCAGGGAGGGAGTAGATTCAAAGGATGGAAAACTCTGGAAGGAGGCCATGGTTGATGAAATGGCATCCTTGCATAAAGATAAGGCATGGGATCTGGTGGAGTTGCCGGCTAGAAGGAAGCCCATTGGGAGAAAATGGGTGTTTAAGAAGAAGATGAATGTAGAAGGCTAGGTGGAGAAATACAAAGCTCGTTTGGTAGCAAAAGGTTATTCCCGGGTGTTGGGAATTGATTTTGGTGATATTTTTTCTCCTGTTGCCAAATTTACTTCTACTAGATTACTTTTATTTGTTGCTGCTGCATTTGATTTTGAGGTAGAATAGATGGATGTGAAGACAACATTTCTTCACAGCAATCTGGAAGAGGAGATCTACATGAAACAACTTGAAGGCTTTATGGTGAAGGGGAAGAAAGAACTAGTATGCAAGTTAAAGAAGTCTTTGTATGGGTTAAAACAGTCACCAAGGATGTGGTATCATAAATTTGATACCTACATACGGGGACTTGGCTTCACCAGAAGCAAGGAGGATCATTGTGTTTATTTTAAATTAATTAGTGATCGTGTTATTTATTTGTTCTTGTATGTGGATGATATGTTGTTGATTGGAAATGACAAAGAAATTATCCAAGATTTGAAGACCCAACTGTTCTCGAAATTCGACATGAAGGATATTGGTGCTGCAAACTATATTTTGCGCATGGAAATTAAGAGAGATTGGGCAAAGAGGAAGCTCTGGTTAAACCAGAGGAAGTATGTTGAGACTATATTGCAAAGGTTCAATATGCAGGATAGTAAACCGGTGAATGTTCCGATTCCTGTAGGTACAAAGCTATCTGTTGAAAAGTGTCCCAAGACATAAGAAGAAGAGGAGGATATGTCCCATGTTCCATATGCAAGTGTAGTGGGTAGCCTGATGTATGCAATGGTATGTACTAGACCAAACATTGCACATGCAATGGGAGTATTGAGCAGGTTTATTTCAAACCCAGGGAAGGAGCATTGGACAATAGTGAAGCGGGTTTTCAGATATTTATGTGGCACTAGTGATTATGGCTTGTGCTACCAAGGAAGACCAGGATTGGAAAGAGTGTTGGAAATTTGTGGTTTTGTTGATGCATCCTGGGCTGGAGATCTGGACCAAAGAAGATCTACAAGTGGGTATGTGTTTAGCCTATTTGGAGGTGCAGTCAGTTGGATGAGTAAAAGACAGTCTATAGTGGCTCTTTCAACTATAGAGGTTGAATTCATAGCAGCCACTCATGCAAGAAAGGAAGCAGTTTGGTTGCAGAGATTGTGTTCAAGTATGGGGTTGGTGCAACAAGCTATAAGGATAGATTGTGATAGCCAAAGTGAATTTTTCTTGGCTAAGAACCCTGCTTATCATTCAAAGACAGAGAAATTTGATGTTCAATATCACTTTGTGAGAGATATGGTTGAGGCTAAAAGGGTTTTGCTGGTAAAGGTGGACACTTTGAAGAATGTTGCAGGTGCATTGACGAAGTTTGTAAGCACTCAGAAGTTCTCTTGGTGTAGAGAAACAATGGGTGTTGTAGAACTGGGCTAATGACTAAGCCCTCCTATGGCCCCTTGTGGAAATAAAACAACAAGTGGGAGAATGTTGGGTATGTGTTATATTATTTCCATGACTAATCACGTGCAGGGGGGTCATAAGGGGGGCGGTATCCCCCCCTGTCGGGGTTCGGGACAGTGCCCCAGAATTTTTTTTTTTGGTCCTTATTTTCCGGTGGGCAGATCCACCCATGGTTTTGTGCATGGGTTTGCACATGGTTTTGGGGTACGATGGTTTTCGGCCCCTGGTATTTTGTAGATCTGGTCAAGGGAACTGCGGTTATGTTCTAATCTAGGGTTAATTTATTGGGGTTTATATATGCTTCGACATGTATATATATATATATATATATATATATATATATATATATATATATATATATATATATATATATATATATATATATGTTGTAACACTAAAAGGAATATAATGAAAAATCAAGTTGGTCGTCCTGATTTGGGATCCAGGGGAATATCTCTGTGTTTATCTATTTTATGTTTTATGCTCTCACTACTGTTTATTTTTTTTCTTTAAGATTCATTTGCAGATAATTTCAGTACAGGGTTAAAACCTACAAACCCTGCTAAACAGCAGGAGGAAGCAAAAGTATAAAAAGGAAAATATCAAAGAATAATATCAAAACATGAATCAAAATGGTTGCCATCCACTCCATATATAGCATGAGAGCCTACTCACATTTGTTCCGATCCATACTTGCCACCAAGCTCATGCAAGTTTTCATCCACTAAAACTAAGTTGTCTTATCATAAAGGCCACTTTGCCATGACAACGCTGTTGATTTGGTCAAAGTTGACTGAATCAACATGATCCAGTCCCTGTTCACACCCAAAGGTGCTTAATAAAACTTCTTATTCTTCCTCCTTTCACATTAGGAGTGTTATTATTCCTTCTAAAGGGGTTTTATGAGTCTCTCCACCCATATATTCACCTACCTAGTGATAAAACAAACTATAATATTCCATTTAGATGAAGGATAAATTTTTGGAATATTACAGTCCTCCCCTCCAAAATGTTGCTTGTCCTCAAGCAACTGTAAAGGTGGAGCAAAATTCCTCCCTTCCTCTTCTTGTGGCCTCCTCATCAATATTTCCCACCACAACTCAACATAATCTGCAATAAATCTTCCCTCCAATGGTTCCTCCCAAGCATGGAAAACCAAATGGTGTACATCATGAGAAAGTGGAAGGTGTAAGTGGAACCCTTCTTGTTATCCAATGGCCTCCTCAAGGTAGGAGTGATGATAAACATAGGGAATCTCATCCCCAATGAGAGTCTGCCATACCCTTGCTATCATCCAAATTAAATGAGCCATTCTAGGTAGCTCATCTACGAAGTCCTCAACCCTCGATTTATGCAATGTGTTGGGGCTACATGGAGAGATTAGATTTTCCCATCCAAGTTGTTTCTCTCTCCATTTATGGTAAGTATGGGGATGTTGCTGATATTAGGCTGAAATTTCATGGCCTCCAAGAATGGCCCAAGTTACCCCACAAAACAAATCAGCCATGAAGTGCCTCCTCCAAGAACTCAAGTTCTTCAAATGGCTCCTCCCACATGAATAAAAGAGATGTAGTATGGAAATCATGGTTTTCCCATGGTTTCTCCTGAAACATAAAACATGTAAAGTAGGGAGAATAATACTCCTAATGGGCACTTCCAACTCTTGCCCCACTATCCAAACAAAGCTTCCCATGAACATAAGAATGTTAGCAATATATGGAAGCAAAAACCAATGAAAACAAGTTTCCATATGAAAAACGGAAAGTGGATCATAGTTCCACACATGGAACTAGTGCATTGCATCCCTTGCCTACCTCAAAAAAAAGAATAACAAGTGCCCTCCCAACCACTTTTTTTCTGCCACAATCATCCAATAATATGGAATCATGAAGGGAAAATTTGGTTTCAAAGGTGCACACCAAGAATCATGTGGCTTCCCCCAAAAACCACCAATAGAATAGCCAACCTTAATGCTGCAATTGGCCTCAAGTAAATCATAATATAATATGCAAGAAGGGATAATCCTCCTTGGTACAACATGCTTCTCATATAAAGTAAATAAGTACAAATCATAATGCAAAATTGTACCTTCTCCACCATGTACTTTGGTCCTGGAGCTGAAATGGCTCAACTGGAAATTTTTCCTCACCCCCAATGAGTAGGGAAGTGGCTGTGACATCTTCTTCATCACCATCTAGGCTATGCATCTCTCCATATGGTGATATATATCCTACTAGATTCCCTCCCAAGTGAAATCCTCCATCAAAGAATGAAATGCATCCAAGTGCATGGAAAGAAAGTCTGCATGTGCTGCATGTAGTAGCTTCCTCTTGAGCCTAGAAAATCTAGTCAAGAAGACTCTGCCATAAGAATAGATGACCTCATCCACCACCATGTATCTATCATCTCCCTCTAGGTCATCAAGAATCATGCAAGCACCAAGATCCTTGGAGTACTCTACCAAGAGTTGAGACCTACAATATGGATCAATCCTCTTAAGAGACAACGCTGAAGATCTGAAATGTGAAGCTCCCCATATGCTGCTGTCTACTCCTTTGACATCCCTCATGCCAAAGTCATCCTCCAAATTGCTTCCATGCCCATCATGCAGTTGCTCATGCTCAATTGGAAGTGGTGACTTTTGGAAGTTGGCCTCCCATGAGAAGATATCATCCAGAAAGAACCTCCTGATCTTGGGCAGTGTAAGCATGAGTGGCCTCCATCTACTCCAATGTATGGAGGATTTCTTCATCAAAGGAAGTATCCTCTGTTTCTCCAAAACCATGGAGCAGCTCTCTTGCACCATGAAGGTGCCATCCAGATTTCTTCATCAAAGGAAGTATCCTCTATTTCTCCAAAACCATGGAGCATCTCCCTTGCACCATGAAGGTGCCATCCTCCATCACTGTAGAAACTTCTGCCAGTGAAATATATGTAGTGAGAGTGGGTAATGCTGAAAATGGGAGAATGTCTCCCTCCTCTGTGAGTCTATCCCAACCTATCTGCATTGTACTAGACTCCTCCAAGGTCTTCACCCCTCCGAAATCTAAGAGTGGTGAACCAGTTGGAAAAATGTCTCTCACGAACTCTAGATCTGGTGGCCTCCCAGGTGGAATGCCCCCATGTAGTGAGAAATCAAAATCTGAAGTGGACTGTGCATATGAGTGGACTGATTTGTCCCTCCCTTCACTGCACAATACAATTTCCTTATTTTGTGCAAAAACCTTCTAAAATAGATAAGGGTGAATCATCCCTTGATGCTACAGTCTCCTTATTTTGTGCAAAAACCTCCTGAAATAGATAAGGGTGAATCATCCCTTGATGCTAATCCTTCCTTTCTTCCCCTTCCATCTCATAATCCAAAAATAATGATGCATGCTAATTTGGAATTGTGTTTTGGTTCCCACATGTTGAATCATTTGTAACTCCTTGGAAAGACACAAGGGGTCCTCTAATGGAAGAAATGACTCCCTTCCCATCTCCATGTGGTGATGGATCTCCTCCTGATGGTACAACGTTGCTAGATTTTCTTTGCTCATCCTCTTGATCAGTATTGGAGAATGCCTCATCATCAATGAGAGACCCTTGATCTTGGTCTTCTCTTGAAGGAGGAACCTCCATGTCTTCATCTATAGAAGAGGGCTCTTCAAGAAGTGGGGATATTTCCCTTGGCAAGGAATCATGCATGTTTTTATCCCCTTCAATAGAAATAAGGAGTGGGGTGGAAAGAATAGATATCTCCAACTCATGCAAAGGTTTTGAGTGTTTGGGTTCAACAAATGATGTTTTACAATGTTTAATACTAAATATTCTCACTAATTTATTAGTGATCCCATCATAAGTGTTTACATTTTCATGTTTAAATGATGGAGGACTACAAAACCACCAATCATGGGCCATACCTTTGAGGTGAAGTGCTCCTACTCTGATGGCCTCCTTTTCTAAAACTTGGTGTAGCTGGAAATATGAATCTAGCTCCTTCACCCAAGCTTTGGCTGTGCAGTTTGCGGATCCATCAAAGTTAGATAGAAATATTCTACCTCTCTTGCTTCTATTATGATTGTTGGACCTTCTGTCTTCCTTGAGTTGGAAAAACCCTTAGAAGTCCAAGTGCTCTTTGAATCTCCATGACTGAGACTCATACTCCTGAAGATAGTCACTCAAGGTCTCCTCCCTTGGTTCATCTTCCTCCTCCATCCTTCTTGCAGTGAATGTGGATAATAAACTGCATTGTGGATCTGCATGTGTGGCTGAATTCTCACACCCATCATTGGAATATATAAGGCTTGATTCCATTTCAAAACCTCTTGAAAATTTCCTACACTTCTCCCCTTTTATTTCCTTGAGATCTTCTTTGATATTTTTCATACTTTGGAAAAGAAGCTGGGAGATCCTCTCTTCCTTCATTTCTCCAAATAATGGAGTCATGCCTTTTTTTCTTCTGTGCAACTTCTCTTTTTTGTGAGAAGAATTCTCTCCTTCTAATGGCATAATGTCTTGAATGCACAGGCTGAGCCAAGATTATGCTCCGATACCACTGTAATATTCCAAATTGGAATAGCAGCAATACAAGACATAATAATGTAAAACACAACAATTCTGATCATGACATGAGAGGGATCAATATGCAGCCAAAAATTTTATTAATATATCAACAACAATATATAAAAATGTCTTGAGGGACAAGCCACTCAAGCAATAAGAAAAATCCTCCAATGATCAGAAAAATCAGCACATGATTTGCTGCAATTGTATACAATGCCGAAGAGTAGTGACATCGCTGTCTATATTAGTGTAGCTGCTGCAATAAACATACTTGAATGGGATATGGCTAGTAGAAACAAAATAAATTCCCAGAAAAGAAGATGTGGGCTCTAATACACGATTTCTAGCCAATCTGGAAAATATTGCTAGAAATATCAAGAAATATACAATGTGAAAAATAACCCTGGGGTTGAGATGTAATTGCAAACTGGATCTGAAATTATGATTTCCTCCTCCAATATTATTTATAAATAAAATGCTGATCCCCCTACTTAGAAATATACCCTCCAGATGAGCTCAATGAACCCTCCCAGCAATTGCCTCAAAAAATAACGTAGTTTAGAATTATGGCTGCGCTGTGAGGGATGGTGGATGGTTGGCCTGATGCCAAATATGTGAAAATATGCCCAGGAGCCCTCCTTGTTGATCCTCCAATGGATAGGCTACCTATCCACTGAAAAACAAGCCCAAAAATAGCTCAATGTGATCCTCCTTTGCTGCACCTTGCAACACAACCCATCTCTAATGTAATGTTCCCAATTTTTAGCCTCAAGCTAAAAGGAACATTATAGTTAGCAGTAGATGAATAAAATGGGTAGGGAGGCCCATTAGCCTCTTCAGAACAGAAAATAACATTCCTCATGTGAAAATGGGAAGAATAAGCAGCTTGATTGAGCACCTACAGGTGTGAACAGGATTGTATCTGTTGAAAATGAAACAAGATGATGGAACTTAGTGAAATGAAGTCGCCTTCACTAAGTGGGCCCGCAGGCTATTTTTGGTGCAAAGTCTATTTTTAGACTATGTCTATTTTTAGACATCTGGATCATGGTCTATGAGTTGCAGGATGCTATTTATGGATGATTGGTCGAGTTGGTAAAAATATATGGACCTCTACTTTTAGACATTGGGTGGTTTCTATTTTTAGACTGCCGGGTTAAAAATAGAATAGTCAAATATTATTAACCCTTAATAATATTTAGACTATAAAAATTATCTTTTCCTCTTGGGGCACTTCAGTTTGAGCTATGGATGTGGCACATGCAGCTGGCAGAAGAAAATACAATTTTCCTATGGGTTAGTTGAGCTATTGCATGATTGACTTCAGTTAGGACTCAAGTGGCAGAGTTTGGTGGAGTTGATGAGACAGTTGGTGGAGTTGTGTTCGGTTTAACCTAGTTGAACTAGTTGTATTTAGTCTAACTAAAAAATACGCTAGTGATGAGTGGTGTGAATTAATTATTAATTAATTCACTAATTATTAACTCATAAATCAACTAAAGAACACATCAGTTAACTGCAATGCATGGACAGTTCAGTGGAGACCAGTGTTAGAGGTGGGTGAAAGGGTGAGTCTACTATCGGTTGTGACTATGGCTGTGCATGAGATTTGCACACACATTGATGGAGATTGCCAATGAGGATTGCGCAGTTGAAGCCAGGTGGATTCGAACTTGGATCTCATCTATTCTCATCTTGGATTGCGCAGTAGAGGCAGGCAGACTTGTGGAGAAGATTTGAACACAACTTGTTCATCTGAGAGCTAGTTTGTGTGGTAGCATGTGAGATAGTCTTGAGGTGTGAGAAGATTGTCTTGTGTATTGTTACATGTTCTCTATCATTATATTATACGAGATAGTTGGGGGTTTTGACTATTTCTTTCCCATTACATACTTTGTTAGATGTGTGCTTGATTATGTTTTAATGAGCGCATGCGACTGCTTTCTATTTCCACATATTGATGATCAATTGTAGAAGAGGTTATGTATTATGCATGAAGCTTAAATAGTGTGTAATCAGGATAATCTAGGTGAATAATTCAGAAAATTATTCAAATTTCTACATGGTATCAGAGCGAGATTGATCATCGGATCTATTACAGTGATTACAATTATTTCGGTAGACAGAGTCTGTAATGGGCCAGGTAGCCTCTGGATCCATCCTTTATTTGAAAGGTGATATATCCAGTAAATGCCCCTACAGTCGATCTCTGTGCTAGAAATAATTTGTTCTCACAGATCCATAAGCAGCTGAGTTTTGAGCTTGGAATTCGAATTTGCAGCAGAATTTGGAATTCGAATTTGCAGTAGTTTTCTTGGTGCTAGAGTTGAAATGTCTTTCAACGGTTTGCGACTGGAATATGCCCTTGAGGGAAGTTTGAATTATGTTGCATGGAAGGACAGAATGGAGGCAGTATTAGATGATAACAGGCTGAAGGATTTCATAGAGGCTGAGGTCCCAAAGCCTACTGATGCTGCTCAAGTTGAGGCTTGGCAAAAGAAGATGGCGAAATGTCGAAGGATTCCGTTGGGGGGCGTGAAGTATCACATTGTATCCAACATGCATGGAAAAGCTTCTCCATACCTGATGTGGAAAGCATTGACAGATTTATTCCAGAGCAAGAGCGACCAAAGGAAGTTGGCGCTCAAGGATAAACTCAGACACATAAAGATGGAGAAAGGCGACAGTATCGCCAAATACCTCATGAAGTTCACTCAATGCAGAGATGAGCTGGGAAGTGTGGGGGTGACTATCGATGAAGAGGACTTGGTGGTCTTGGCTCTCCTTGGTCTTTCGAAGAGTTGGCATTCCTATCAGGACTCTGTCAATGGTCGGGAGAAGTTGCCGGGATGGGAGCAACTTTGGGCGGATCTCATGCAAGAGGAGATAAGGAGGACTACCAGGGACGGATCTTCATCAAAGGTATTTGATGAAAAAAATTGTGCTTTGGCTACCAAAGAAAAGAAGGGGAAGAGCAAGAAAGCTTTTGATCTAGTCTGCGAGTAAGAAGCAAGACATGTCCAAGGTGAAGTGTTTTCACTTTGTCTGCCAACATGGACATTATGCATAAATTTGTCCATGAGAAGAAGAAAAATAAATATCTTCTTTGGATACGCAACAATAGAGGCCTTAGCCTCACGGTTTGAGTTGGATTTTCAGCGATTGTGTTGTGGATGATTTTGTCACCCCCCTAGAGACAGTCTAGAGTTGCCATAGACCGGTGCCTAGGAAATCTTAATATAGCAAGGAGCTCTTCATATAGCTTGGGTTGTCAATCCAAAAGCTCACTTACTATCTCTTGTAAAACAAGGAAATAAGTTTTGAATGGGACCAAACTCTCTCAGAAGCTAACACAAAGAAAAGAATAATGTAGGAACATCATGTAAAACTCCAATACAAAGGCATCAGACAGTTAAGAGACAGCTTACTGTAAAGAGGGCCAGTTCAAATAATATATCATAGAAATCAAAGGAGGTGAGTGCAATGAGGAAACATAAAGAAGATATTAGTTAACACGAGACTGATACCCAGATACACAACAGAACCACATAAGGGCATACCAATTTATGAATCCTTATATGACAATGGCGTTTTAAAAGCACCCTCCTCATGCAACTAATATAGCAGAAAATATGGAAAAGATGAACATGGAACAGTATATCATGACTAGTCCTATTTAAAGCACTTGACTAATTCCAGAAAGGGCACCAACAAAGATGAATCCTTACTGCAAACTAGTGAGCCACTCGCATTCTAGAACATGATACAAGAAGATAAATAGCATGAAATGAGAAATATTGTATTAACACATAAGATAAATTACATACTGTGAGATACAAAAGACCAGAATCCTCATTACAGCTATAACTCCTCCTCACTGAGACCCTATTGGCTCTGAACCTTCATACAGAAATATTACATAATGTATACAAAAGCCTTTTCGCTGCATAGTTCGCTGATAGAAATCTGGAACCCTTACAATGTCTTCTTTTCGGGCCTTTATAGGGAATATAGAGAATTCTAGAGGAGGAGGTAGATGAAGCACAATTAATGACTCAATTTGAAAAATGGCGGAAAACATTCGCGCCCACTCTATGAATGATTAACTATAAATGACTGTACTTTACAAACTGTCTATAGAAATAAATGCTGGGAGATGAAAATCTCCTTATATACAAGACACAAATAATAAAATATATACAATGCCCGGCCTTTTGTTGAGGAAAAATCTGCTGCCGTAAGAGCCCTGAGATAATCTGCAATTCTGTACTGTACTTTCGGCTCTTAACTTTGGATTCGAATCTTGGATATTTAATGTAGGGCGAATTTCTCTGGAGGGTTCTGTGAATCCATATCATTGTCGTCTTTAATGGCGATTATTTCTCACACCTACCTTCAGCTTCTTCATTAAATTTCACCCACAAAAAATCGTCTTTCATGGGCTCTAAACCTTTGCAACAGAGGCGGTGAATTAAAACGCCCTTCTGTTATATTGAAACCTGCAAAACCCACAAAATATTAGAGAAATACGACACAGATGGAGGTGGGGACGATGGATACATGGTTGACAGGGAGAAATACACAGGGTGGCGGAAGAAAAACAGTGGAGGTTTTGACAAATAGACGAAATGCGAGCTTTTTATATAACACAGTCTGGACGTGAGGAAGGAATAACGACAAATACGAACAAAAACATATAAACACACAAATATATATATAGCGTGGAGGATTCTTACGGATGTACGAGACCAAAACATGTGGACGTACGGGGGACAGGTGGATGGGTGATGTGGCGGAGTCAACAGGTGGGGAGACTGAACTCTGGGCCATCGGATTACAAATGCAGATCAACGATTAGAAATGGACGGGAGCAACATGATGGTGAGCAGTCCGACCCAGTTCAAACAAATTCCGCTGTCTGGTGGTTGTACAGGCTTTAACACACGGGGAAAAGTGGTTTCATGGCCCGTACCAAGGACACGCGGCGCCTACCCAGTGGAATCGCTAGCCCGATGGATAATACCACCAGCCTGGGGTAAGCAGTGCGGGGGTTTACTGCCGGTTTCTTGCACGCGGGCCCCTCCTCATGAAATGATCACTGCTCCGTTGATATAACGTGATCGGACAGCGGACATCACGCCCGAATATAAACAATAAGCCCCATTTCTTTTTGGCCTGTGGTTTTCGGACTCAGGTCATGTGACGATGTCAGGAAAGGGGGCTAGGGCTCTAAGGGCTTTGGCTCAATAAATTTAAATTGCGGGTTATTATTATTTGGACAGTGTATTTCGGAGCGGAAAAGGTGGCGATGAGCACGATATGGAGGTTTTTGATCCCGAAAGATGCTTGCAGCAAGTTTAAAAGGGACCAGTGGTAAAAATTTAAATGGAGGAGGGAATATGTACAACATCGGCTCCATCTGAGGACGACATGGTCGTCCTCGGGCATGTCGAGAACACGCAGACCACTAAAAATTTCACTCCGTTCTTCAATTCCCCTGCGCTTCTTCTTCAGGTAATTGTCAGCATTATTTCCTTAATAAAAATAAAAACCAAAACAACTTATATACAGTATATACAATCAGGCATTCCCATCTTGAGTCAGAATTGGAAATATGGCTTGAGGAATTGGCCATTCATAGGGGCATCCAACAAATCACCCTGTAGATTTTCTAAAGAAAAAGTGTTGTTCCTTCCTAGCCTCACTATTTTGAATGGCCCGAACCACAGCGGATCAAATTTAGCATGCTTGCCCTTTTTTGCTCTGTGAACATCGCATCTGAGAATGAGGTCTCCAACTTGAAAATTTCTATCCTTTGCATGCTGATCAAATACGTTCTTCATCTTCTCCTGATATTCCATCAATTTCTGATCTACCAGGTTCCGTGTTTCCTCCAATTCTACCAGCTGATTAATTCTTCGGATCATGTCATCTGGTTCCTCCTGATTTTCCTGCATGAAGCGTGCTACCGGCAAAGCCAATTGCACAGGAAAAATAGCTGCTCTTCCTTATACTAGCTCATATGGAGACTTTCCTGTTGCTCTTTTGCTGGTTATCCTATTTTCCCATAGAGCAAACTTCAATTGAGAGTCCCAGTTTTTCTGATTTTCAGCTATTGTTTTCTTCAGAGCCCTTACCAGGGTTTTGTTAAAAGACTCTGCTAAACCATTCCCCTGGGGATAGTAAGCAGTGGAGTGAGTCAATGTAATGTTATACCTTTGACAAAACTTTACAAACCTGATAGACTTGAAAGCCTGCGCATTATCAGTCACAATTCTAGCAGGGCAGCCAAACCTAGCTATGATATTTTCCTCTATAAACCTCATAATCACACCATCTGTAGCATTTCTGGTAGGCACGGCTTCCACCCATTTCGGGAAATAGTCTGTGGCTGTTAGTATCCATTTATGTTGGCCACTTGATGGGGGATGTATTTCTCCTATAAAATCTAATCCCCATTTCTGAAATGGTTCATTTACATGAATAGGAATCAAGGGCATGGCTGCTAGTTTCTATCTTTCTGCAAATCTTTGACACTTGTCACATGCTCTGACCCAAGAAAAAGTGTCTGAGTATAGTTTTGGCCAGTAAAAACCGGCCCTCAAGATTTTATGTGTTGTAGCCCTCTAACTGTAGTTTCCTCCACAAATTCCCTCATGAAATTTTGTCATTACATTCTGCACTTCATCTTCTGTGAGGCATAACAATAATATACCTAGAGGGTCTCTCCAATAGAGCTA
Organism: Pinus albicaulis; assembly: GCA_034641835.2. Classification (NCBI taxonomy): domain Eukaryota; kingdom Viridiplantae; phylum Streptophyta; class Pinopsida; order Pinales; family Pinaceae; genus Pinus; species Pinus albicaulis. Next base: position 983,909,409 of record CM076583.1, on the reverse strand, counting down.
TCCGTTGGCAATTACATATTTCTGTGATTTCATTCTTATAGCTCTGTATTTTTCCTTATCGCAATCGGTAGGACAGCTAAGTGTTAAAAGATATTCAACTATTTCTTTATACCAAGGACTAGTTAGATATTTCACATGTATCCTTTGCGTAGCCATTTCTAGTCCTTGTTGTTCTTCTTCTTCTTCGGATCCTTCATCTGCTATAATAGATAGATTAATGCCCAAAGCTTGATGATTTGATTCAGATAACATCTTGGCAAGTCCCTATCCTTTCACCAACTTAGTAGGCCTTATATCCAGATCATATTCCTGGATTTTTACAATCCATCTTCCTCTTCTACCTTCGCTGTCTCCCTGTACCAGAATGTCTTTGACAACAGCTGTGGGGACATATGCAGTAATATGAGATTGCAAAACATATACTCTAAAAGATTTAAGGGACTTTACCAGGGCATATGCCTGCTTCTCCAATATATTATATTTTAATTCAGCATCATAAAGAACTTGACTGAAGAAAGCTATAGGCTGTTCATATCCCTCTTCATTTTTCTGGAGTAATACTCCGGCAATTGTATGGGGTGAAGCGAATGAGAATATCATAAATGGATTTTTGTAATCGGGTCCAGCTAGCATAGGAGCTTCAGCGAATGCCTGCTTTATCCTTGTGAACACATCTCTAGACTCCTGGGACCACTTAACTTCATTCTCCTTTTTCAACATATTAGTTATATGCCTAACTATCTCAGCGTAGTTAGGAATGAATCTTCTTAGGAAATTAATTCGGCCCAAAAACACCTGTACTTCCTTTTTATTCCTAGGCAGAGGAATGTTGTTTATTACTTCAACTCTTTTAGGGTCTATTTTCACACCATCCTTTGTTACAAATTTCCCTAAGAGTTTTCCCTCATCTAAGGCAAATAAGGACTTTTGAGGATTGAGGGAAAGGCCGTACCTTCTGCATTTTTCAAAATTTCTTCTTAAATGCTCAATATGCTCATCATCATTCTTTGAAAACACAGTGATATCATCAAGATACACTACCAAAAACTTGTCCTGTTCTCCCACAAAGGCTATGTCCATTGCCCTTTGAAAAGTAGCTCCTGCATTAATTAATCCGAATGGCATCCTAGCATACATAAAGGTTCCCCATGGTGTAGTAAATGCAGTTTTCTTCTGGTCTTCTGAAAATACAGCTACTTGATTATAACTAGAAAAACCATCCATCATTGACATTCTGGATGCTCCCACTACTTTCTGCAAGATGTGATCCATCTTGGGCAGTGGATAATTATATTTGAGAGATGCTCTGTTCAAATTCCTGAAATCCACACACAACCTTATTTCTTCGTTCTTCTTTCGAATAGGAACAAGGTTCGCTATCCATTATGAATATCTCAATGGCACAATTATTTTTGCTTTCAGTAATTTTTTGATTTCTTTTTCAATGGAGGGAAGCAGCAGAGGATTGATCTGTTTGAGCTTCTGCTTATAAGGCTTTGCATCTTCCCTCAGTGGAATCTTATGCTGCATTATATTTACATCAAAAGTTTTTAGGTCCTGATAGGACCAAGCAAAAACATATTTGTAAGATTGAAACAACTTCAAATATTTTTCTTTATATTCTTCTGGGACTCTTTTAGATAATTTGACAATTTTAGGATCAGCATAAGTACCTAGATTTAAATCTCTCACTTGATCTTCTTCTGTCACCTTGTTTGGCTGCAAAGGAATATCATATTTGTTGAATAACATTTCTAGAGGCACCAACCCTCTAGGTATAACATTTCCTTTCAGCTGCAGCACTTTATTTCCTGCTATTCTTTCTTCCCATTTATTTTCTGCAATATTTTCAGCTTCTTCCTCCTCGTTATCATCAATTTCTATATTTGTGAATTCTCCCACTGTCTCCATGAATCTTTTCATCTGTTCATCATCTTCGAATACCTGCCAGTGCTTTACATTATTTGGGATGGATGGTCTGTAACGTACCTCCACTTCATATCTTAAGAGTGGATTCTGAGGAGGACGGAATGTACTGGCAGCAACAGCAAGAGAGTCTGCTATTCTGTTTTGCTCCTGGGGCATGAACTGTATGTTAAATGCTGAGAAGAAGTTTTCTATCATGTCCCATACTTCATTTCTATATGCTCTGAGCCAAGGATGCTTAGTTTGGCATTGATTTTTGATCTGTCTTACCACCAGCTCGGAGTCTCCCAAGACTTTTAAACATTGGATGCCCATGTTCTTAGCTGTTTGCAGTCCCAATAATAGTGCCTCATATTCGGCCACGTTGTTCGTAGCCTCATACTCCAATTTAAAGGACAGCGGCACCCATTTCCCGGTAGGGGAGATCAACAATACCCCAGCTCCATTTCCTTCTCTCGAATTTGCTCCATCAAAATGCAAAGTCCATATTTCTGATTCCTGATCTCCTTTAGGCTGCTCAGCTTGGATTTGACCACAAAGGGGCTCATGAGCATAATTTTGATTTTCTTCTAACATCAAACATGAGAAGTCTCCCTCTTTGTTATAAACTGGAGAATTCTCTGAGCAGTCAGCCTTAGTTACCATTTTAACAAATCTAGTCTCCCTGTATAACCTCCTTTCTTGACCCCCAAAGACTGGGACAGTAGCATATGTCAAATCCAATTTGATTGACCCCCCAATCTTGGTACCCCATGACCTTGACAACAGCATGCCAAAGCGAGCTGGGATATCAGCAACCACAATGTCCATGACCACACTCTTTGCTGGAATTTGGGCCAAATTGACCACTAAATCTTTAATCATTCCAAAGAATTTAACTCTTTTGGAATCAAATGAATATAAATCTTTGTAGGGTCTTGTAATTTGCAGTCCTAGTTGTTCCATGACAGACAGAGGCATAAGGTTATGGGAAGCTCCAGAATCTAACATACAATTATGTAACAGCAGGTCATGTATAACTAGGGATACGTAAAAAGGAGGAGTAGAAGGGTCTATCTCCTCGACATGTGGGCCAAAGACTACCATGGGTCTTTCTTCTTGAAGATTTAAACTATCGGGTGTAATTGGTGTTTCAGGAGGAAGTATAAAAGAGGTAACTTGAGACTGGTATACAGGCTGTTTTAATAACTCAGTCAGAGGGACATGAATCTTAATCTTCTCCAGTTCTTTATGCAAGTTGAAAGCAGATGGGGGCTTTTCTATCACTACTTCCTTTGACTCCTTATTCTCAACTGAAGATTTGACTTCTCTTGACACTGGCTCAGCATTGGGAGGACTGACTATTTTTGAAGAAGAAGGAATCTGATCACTTGACTGCAAGGGAGTATTTAAAGGATTCTTACCTTTTTCTGCGTTCTTCTTTGTTGCTGATTCCTTTTGAGCAGATGCTTCTTTCTGAGGTAGTTCTTCTTCTTGGTCTTGAGTTCTGGTCCTCTTTCTTGAAGATCTGAGATCATATTTGACATTGAATTGTGCTTGCATGAAATCAGAAAATTGCTTGCAATAATGATCAATCTCTGCTTCCTCGTCTTCGTCTTGCAATGGGCATTCCATATCATCATTATTTGAAAGGGCCAGATTTGAATCTTCTAATCCATAAGCTGCATCTCCAGTGGAGTCATCTGCTGATCCTTCTAGGTACAAGGGATGAGGTACCTGGTCTTGTTGTTCCTTTTTTTCTCTTTGCAATATCTGCAATGGTGGCCTTCTATACTATGGATTGTATCCTCTGTTCGGAGCATTATAATAATTCTTGGGAGCTGCATTCTTAGCTTCCAGTTCAAGCTTGACCATTTTCTTTATCATTTTACTTATTTCATCCATTTTATCTGAATATTTTTCCTGATTTGAGGTGGAAACCTCTTCTTTACCTCTCCTCTTGGTATCCTGTTCAACTTTTCCTTTCAGCTTCCCAGTAGAGGCAAAGTTTGCTTCTAATTCCAGAGCATATGATTGTGCATCATCCAAAGTGGCAGGTTTTCTTTTCCTCAAGGTGAAGCCAAAATCAAACTCAAAGGTTGCTATAAAAATTATCTTGGCAGCAGCTTCATGGGGCTTCATTTCAGGAGGCAGGCTCAAATACAACTTATTGAATCTTTTAATAAATTATTCCACTCCTTCATTCTGTTTCTTCTTCATTGTATTAAATTCAGTGAGACATTGACCATGATATTTATTTTCTCCCCACTTCCTGAGGAAAAAATTCTCCATAACATCCCAGGTGGTCACAGAACGATTTCCCAATGTTTTAAACCATTTTCTGGCTTCCCCTTCCAAATATTGCACAAATAGTCTCAAGACCACATCCAGATGTTCAACATTTAAGTTCTCTGCAAAAGAGCAGAAGGTCTTAAGATGTTTCTGAGCATCAATTTCATTTTCTCCATTAAATCTCGGCAGAATCTTCAAGTAATCCTGTGGCATATCATTTAACACTTGAGGTAAGGCCAGTGGAGCATATTTGTTCAAAAGAAATGCAGGAACATTGGCCATTGGAGGAGGCGGGGGTTGTACAACAGTCTGAGTAACAAATGAAGGGAGAGGAGTAGGAGGAAGTGGAGTATGAATAACAATGGGAATATATTGCACAAAAGCCTGAGGTGTGGATGGGAATAACTCACGGTTAACAGCAACTACTTCTGTGACCTCTTTAATTTCTTCAGCCTCGAGAGTAGGATGAGATTCTTATTCAATCCAGGCACTTCCTCTACGTGGAGTCTCTGAGTAAAACTCAGGATTTTCTGTTCTAACTTCTTGAGAAGAAGAGGATAGATGATCTTCAACGAAATATTCAGCGTTTTCAGTGCGAACTGACTTCCTCTCCTTCCAAACTCTTTTATGAATGATCTTCTCTGGGTCAGACACGTAGGGTGCTTTCGACTGGGATGTATCTGACCTCAAATGTGGCTTACGAGGAGCCAGGAATACCAATAAAATTTATCAAATAAATACCAGTGGAGTCACCAAGGTGAGAGATATGCAACTCTTCAACTCTCTGTGCTCACCTGATTAGAGAGTGAAAACAACTTGTCGAGACCCAGGGAAACTGATATTCTTGAATTCGGCTCCCCGGCAACGGTGCCAGAAAGATGTTGTGGATGATTTTGTCACCCTCCTAGAGACAGTATAGAGTTTCCATAGACCAGTGCCTAGGACATCTTATTATAGCAGGGAGCTCGGTATATAGCTTGGGTTGTCAGTCCAAAGAGCTCACTTACTATCTCTTGTTTGAACAAGGAAATTAGTTTTGAATGGGACCAAACTCTCTCAGAAGCTGATACAAAGATAAGGATAATGTAGGAACATCATGTAAAACTCCAATACAAAGGCATCAGACAGTTAAGAGACAAGTTACTGTAAAGAGGGCCGATTCAAGTAATATATCACAGAAATCAAATATCAGAGAGTGAATGCAGTGAGGAAACATAAAGAGGATATTAGTTAACATGAGACTGATACCCAGATACACAACAGAACCACATAAGGGCATACCAATTTATGAATCCTTATATGACAATGGCGTTTTAAAAGCACCCTCCTCATGCAACTAATATAGCAGAAAAAATGGAAAAGATGAACATGGAACAGTATATCATGACTATGCCTATTTAAAGCGCTTGACTAATTCCAGAAAGGGCACCAACAAAGATGAATCCTTACTGCAAACTAGTGAGCCACTCGCATTCTAGAACATGATACAAGAAGATAAATAGCATGAAATGAGAGATATTGTATTAACACATAAGAGAAATTACATACTGTGAGATACCAAAGACCAGAATCCTCATTACAGCTATAACTCCTCCTCACTGAGACCCTATGGGCTCTGAACCTTCATACAGAAATATTACAGAATGTATACAAAAGCCTTTTCACTGCACAGTTCGCTGATAGAAATCTGGAACCCTTACAATGTCTTCTTTTCGGGCCTTTATAGGGAAGATAGAGAATTCTAGAGGAGGAGGTAGATGAAGCACAATTAATGACTCAATTTGAAAAATGGCGGAAAACATTCGCGCCCACTCTATGAATGACTAACTATAAATGACTGTACCCTTTACAAACTGTCTATAGAAATAAATGCTGGGAGATGAAAATCTCCTTATATACAAGACACAAATAATAAAATATATACAATGCTCGGCCTTTTGCTGAGGAAAAATCTGCTGCCGTAAGAGCCCTGAGATAATCTGCAATTCTGTACTGTACTTTCGGCTCTTAACTTTGGATTCGAATCCTGGATCTTTAATGTAGGGAAAATTTCTCTGGAGGGTTCTGTGAATCCATATCGTTGTCTTCTTTAATGACGATTATATCTCACACCTACCCTCAGCTTCTTCATTAAATTTCACCCACAGAAAATTGTCTTTCATGGGCTCTAAACCTTTGCAACAGAGGCGGCGAATTAAAACGCCCTCCTGCTATATTGAAACCAGCAAAACCCACAAAATATTAGAGAAATCCGACACAGATGGAGGCGGGGATGATGGATACATGGTCGACAGGGAGAAATACATAGGGTGGTGGAAGAAAAACAGTGGATGTTTTGAGAAATAGACGAAATGCGGGCTTTTTATATAACACAGTTTGGACGCGAGGAAGGAATAATGAAAAATACGAAAAAAACATATAAACACACAAATATATATATAGCGTGGAGGAATCTTACGGATGTACGAGACCAAAACACGTGGACGTACGGGGGACAGGTGGATGGGTGATGTGGCAGAGTCAATAGGTGGGGAGACTGAACTCTGGGCCATCGGATTACAAACGCAGATCAACGATTAGAAATGGACGGGAGCGACACGATGGTGGGCCATATGATATGGCGGACATGAAATAACGGGTGGGCACGTCTGGAGAATATCCATCGTCGGATCGACATTGCCAAATTCGACGGTTCAAACAAATTCCGCTGTCCGGCGGTTGTACAGGCTTTAACGCACGGGGAAAATTGGTTTCATGGCCCGTACCAAGGACACGCGGTGCCTACCCAGTGGAATCGCTGGCCCGATGGATAATACCGCCAGCCTGGGGTAAGCGGTGCGGGGGTTTACTGCTGGTTTCCTGCACGCGGGGCCCTCCTCATGAAATGATCACTGCTCCGTTGATATAACGTGATCGAACAGCAGATATCACGCCCGAATATAAACAATAAGCCCCATTTCTTTTTGGCCTACGGTTTTCGGACTCAGGTCATGTGACGATGTCAGGAAAGGGGGCTAGGGCCCTGAGGGCTTCGGCTCAATAAATTTAAATTGCGGGTTATTATTATTTGGACAGTGTATTTCGGAGCGGAAAAGGTGGCGATGAGCACGATATGGAGGTTTTTGATCCCGAAAGATGCTTGTAGCAAGTTTAAAAGGGACCAGTGGTCAAAATTTAAATGGAGGAGGGAATATGTACAATAGATCGCATGCTTGGTTTCAAGTGTGATGGGATAAATATGGTTCTTGGACAATGGTGTGTCATTTCACATGACAGGAGATCGAGATTTGTTTTCAGATCTAGAGGAGAAAGATCTTGGAGTGCACATCGAGATGGGCGATGATGGTAGATATAGTGCGACCGGTATTGGTACCATTTCCTTTGAGAGGGAGTCTGGTAAACCCTTCATATTGAAGGAAGTGTTGCATGTTCCAGGATTGATGAAGAATATGATCTCTGTGGTGATGTTGGAAGACAAGGGGTATGATGTTATTTTCAGCGAAGGAAAAGCTTTCCTGCATAGTAAGACAACTGGAGAAACCCGGAAGATAGGGGTTCGAGTCAAGAGCCTTTATCAGTTGCAAGTAGATGGCTGCACAACAATGGCATACAAGGTGGAAGGAGTGGTGAGCCGGGATGATGGCGAGCTGTGGCACCGGAGATTGGGCCACCTTCACCATGGAGCTTTGAAGATACTGCAGCAGATTTCTACTGGGCTTCCTAAGGGCACTCTTGTGTAGACAGATCAGTGCAAGGGGTGTACCTTAGGAAAATTTGTGAAAGCCACCTTTCACGAGAAGGATAGTCGTGCCACGATGATCCTTGAGAGAATCCACACAGACATGTGTGGACCTTTCTAAGTAGCTTCGACAGCAAAGCACAAGTACTATGTGATCTTTGTTGATGATTTCTCTCGGAAGTGCTGGATCTTATTCATGCAGAAGAAGAGCGAGACATACTCAAAGTTCTGTGAGTTCAAGGCGCTGGTTGAGAAGGAATCGGGGAAGCATGTGAAGGCTCTTAGGAGCGACAATGGTGGTGAATTTATCTCTGCTAAATTCAAGGAGTTTTGCAGCATAGAAGGAATTCGGAGAGAGCTCATAGCCCCCCATAACCCACAGCAGAACGAGGTTGCTGAGCGGAAGAACAGAACGATCGTGGGTGCTGCACGGGCGATGTTGCATGATCATGGCCTACCCATTCACTTGTGGGAAGAGGCATGCAATACTGCAGTGTATGTGCAGAACCGTTGTCCTCACAAGATACTTGGCATGAGTACACTGGAGGAGGCATTTTCTGGCAAGAAGACTGATATTTCCCATTTGAGGATTTTTGGTTCACCTGTCTACATGCATGTGACGAAGGACGCCAGAAAGAAGCTGAATCCGATCGCAGAGGTTGGGATATTTGTGGGGTACATTGATACGCCCCACAACTATCGTGTGTATTTTATAGACAATCGCAAGACTGTTGTGCGACAGGATATCAAATTTCAGGAGGAGAAAGCCATGCAGTGTTCGCTTGAGAGGGAGCCACACTTGCATGCAGATGAGGAGCTATTAGTTCCTAAGGATGAGCTTCCGGATGTGGATCAGCCATAAGAGGAAGTTCATGGGTGGAAGAGACCACTCATGCGGCGCCAACCATCGAGAGGGTACGAAGCACATACGAAGTTGAAGCGGCGGCTCGAGATGTAGAGAAGGTTGTAGGACCACCTACAACACAACGTGAAACGAGAGACGATCAGAACCTAGCCACCTTTGGATACATGGCTCTTATGAGAAAATGTGTCGTGACAGAGCCATCCTCTTTCGAGGAAGCTATGGAGGACCCCGCATGGGTAGATTCCATGGTGGAAGAGTATGATTCGATTGTCAGAAACAGTGCATGGGAGATTGTCCCATGACCGGAGGGGAAATCAGTGGTGGGTTTGCGATGGATCTACAAAGTGAAGCAGGCGGCTGACGAGAGTGTGGAGAAGTACAAGGCAAGATTTGTTGCCCGTGGCTTCTCATAGATCGAGGGGATCGATTATGAGGAGACCTTTGCACCGAGTCGCAAGGTACTCTTCCATCACAGTGATCCTAGCTCTCTCGGTGCGGATGGGGTGGCATCATCAAATGGATGTGAAGGCTGCGTTCCTCAATGGAGTCATTGAGGAGGGTGTGTATAGAGCAGCCCGAAGGGTTTCGAGATCTTCGGCGGTGAGTCGCATGTGTGCGGGAATCAAGAGAGCAGCATGTGCGCGGGTTGAAGCACGCACCTCGTGCTTGGTACACATGGATAGACAGTTATTTCACCGGACTTGGATTCTCCAAGAGTGAGGCGGATCCTAACCTGTACCAGATTGTGGTGGAGGGGAAGTTGCTGATCATTGTACTGTATGTAGATGATTTGATTTTGACTGGTGATGAGCTGTTGATACTTTTATGCAAGGAGGATCTTGCTAGAGAGTTTGAGATGAAGGACTTGGGCCCCCTTCATTATTTCCTGGGATTGGAAATCTGGCAACGCAGTGATGGACTGTTTTTTTCTCAGGGTAAGTATGCCCAGGAGATACTGGAGAAGTTCAACATGCATGGCTGCAAGCCTGTTGATACTCCTCTTCCTGGAGGTTGGAGGAATGAGGATGCTACTTCAGCGAAGGTAGTGGATGCCACTGTTTATCGACAGTTGGTGGGGTCGCTTCTGTATCTGGTCAATACATGACCCGATATATGCTATGCTTTTATCCGGCTTTCGCAAGCTATGGTACATCAGGATATGGGTGAGGGGAGGAGTCGGACGGGGGGATGGTGAAGCAATATGGCTTCATGGATGCGAATTGGGCGGGGAGCCCAATGGACGAAAATAACACATCTACGGAGGGATATTTAGTATCGGGTTGATAGCAGTTTCTTTACAACATGAAAACGAGATCCGTAGCACTCAGTTCCGCGGAGGCCGAGTACATGGCAGCAAGCTTGGCTGCATGTGAGGCTATATGGATGAGAAAGATTTTGGTCGGGTTGTTCGGGTCACACTTGGAGCCTACTGTGGTTTATTGTGATAAAAAGAGATGCATTAAGCTCTCGGCTAATCCAGTATTTCATGATAGATCCAAACACATCGACATCAGGTACCATCATATCAGAGACTATGTTCAGCGGAGGATCATGTTACTTTCATATATTCCCACGGAGGATCGGGATGTTGACATCTTGACGAAGGCGCTCACTAGGAGAAAATTCGAGTTCCACAGAGGTAGGATAGGGGTTACAGATAATCCATATCTTGTTGAGAGGGAGTGTTGAAAATGCAACAAGATGATGGAGCTTAGTGAAATGAAGTCGCCTTCACTAAGTGGGCCCGCAGGCTATTTATGGCGCAAAGTCTATTTTTAGACATATGGATCATGGTCTATGAGTTGCGGGATGCTATTTATGGATGATTGGTCGAGTTGGTAAAAATATATGGACCTCTATTTTTAGACATTGGGCGGTTTCTATTTTTAGACTACCGGGCTAAAAATAGAACAGTCAAATAATATTAACCCTTAATAATATTTAGACTATAAACATTATCTTATCCTCTTGGAGCACTTCAGTTTGATGCTTGGATGTGGCCCATGCAGCTGACAGAAGGAATTACGCTATTCCTAGGGGTTAGTTGAGCTATTGCATGGTTGACTTCGATTAGGACTTCAGTGGCGGTTTGGTGGAGTTGATGAGGCAGTTGGTGGAGTTGTGTTCGGTTTAACTTAGTTGAACTAGTTATTTAGTCTATTTGAAAAATACTAGTGATGAGTGGTGTGAATTAATTATTAATTAATTCACTAATTATTAACTCATAAATCAACTAAAGAACACATACATCAGTTAACTGCAATGCATGGACAGTTCAGTGGAGACCAATGTTAGAGGTGGGTGAAAGGGTGAGTCTACTATCAGTTGTGACTATTGGCTGTGCATGAGATTTGCACACACATTGATGGAGATTTCCAATGAGGATTTCACAGTTGGATCTAGTGGTATTCAAACTTGGATCTCATCATTAATCAACTTGGATTGGGCAGTAGAGGTAGGCAAACTTGTGGAGGAGATTTGAACCTGTGACTTGTTCATCTCAGAGCTAGTTTGTGTGTAGCATGTGAGATAGTGCTGAGAGCTGTGAGAGCTTTGTGCTATGTATTGTTACATGTTATCTATCATTATATTATACATATAGTTGGGGGTTTTCAGCTATTGCTTTCCCCATTACATATTGTGTCAGATGTGTGTTTGATTATTGTGTTTATGTGCGCATGCGACTGTTTCTATTTTCGCATATTGATGATCAATTGTAGAAGAGGTTATGTATTATACATGAAGCTTAAATAGTGTGTAATCAGGATAATCTCGGTGAATAATTCAGAAAATTATTCAAATTTATATATTATCAAGTTGATTCAGTCATATTTGACCAAGTCCACATGCACTGTCTAGATACATTGCATCTCCAGGTTGGACAACACAGTTTTAATGGAGGAAAACTTGCATGGGCTAGGTGGCACATATGGATGGGACCCATTGTGGAGAGGAGAAATTTCTTTATATGGAGAGGAGTACAGCCATTTTATTCATGCTTGGATTATTATTTTCTTTGGTTTGTGAGACTTTGATTCCTCTTGCTATTTAGTAGGGTTGTAGTGATGTTTAGCACAAGGGTGTCCCCGGTCGGGAATGCCTACCTCATCCTTAGGGAAGGAGAGTTTCTTTGGGCTAAATTTCCTCATTTTGAAATTTTGGCCAAGCTACCTCCTTCAGCTACAACACAGTTTCTATTTAGAGCTGGGTTGTGTTGCAGGGTGCAGCAAAGGAGGATCTCTTAGTGTCATTTCCGGGCTTGTTTTTTAGTGGAGAGCTTGTCTATCCATTGGAGGATTAGTAAGAAGGACTCCCGGGCATATTTTCATATCTTTGGCATTAGGCCAACCATCTACCATCCCTCAAAGCGTATTTTCAATGCAAATATGTGTTATTTTCAGAGGCAATTGCTGGGAGGGTTCATTGAGCTCATTGGGAGGGTCTATTTCTGAGTAGAGGGATCAACCTTCTAATTAGAAATACCATTGGAGGAGGACATAAATATTTCAGATCTGTGATAGCCGCATTTTATATCAGATCCAGTTTGCAGTGGCACATTAACCCCAGGGTTATTTGTCACATTGTATGTTTTCCGACATTTCTAGCAATCCTTTCCGGGTTGGCTAGAATTCTTGTATTGGAGCCCATATATTCATTATTGGGAATTTATTTTGTTTCCTTCAACCATATTTAATGTATGTACATTTTCAAAAGTAGCTACACTAATGTATACTGGACAGTCACTGCTCTCCGACATTCTATATAGTTGCAACATCTCATGTATCTATTGCTTTGATCATTGGAGACTTGTTCTTATGGCCTGAGTGGCATGTCCCTCATGATATTTTGTACATTGTTGCTGATCCATTAATAGAATGATGGTTGGATATTTTTCTCTCTCATGACATGACCATATTTTCTGTGTTTAAAATATTGTGTTCATGTATTGATGTAGCTCCACTTTTGGAATATCTTAAGATATTCCCAATAGTGTAGATTTTTCCTATTTTGGAATATTACATCTAAACAGAAACTGCACTGTAGATGAAGGAGGTAGCTTGGCCAGAATGTCGGAATTAGGAAATGCAGCTCAAAGAAACTCTCCTTCCCTAAGGATGAGGTAGGGATTCCCAAGCAGGAACACCCTTGTGCTAAATAGCACAACAACCCTGCTAAACAACAAGAGGAAGAAAAAGTCTAAACAGACCAATATCAAATAAAAATCTCAAAACATGAATCACAATGGTTGACATCCCCTCCATATATAGCATGAGAGCCTACTCACATTGGGTCCCATCCATACTTGCCACCAAGCTCATGCAAGTTGTCCTCCACTAAAACTGCGTTGTCTTATCATAAAGGCCAATCCTCCATGACAGCGTTGTTGATTTGGTCAAAGTTGACTGAATCAACATGATCCAGTCGCTTTTCACACCCAAAGATGCTTAATCCAGCTGCTCATTGTTCCTCCTTTCACATTAGGAGTGTTATTTTTCCTTCTAAAGGGGTTTTATGAGTCTCTCCACCCATTTATTCACCTACCTAGTGATAAAACAAACTATAATATTCCATTTAGATGAAGGCTAAATTTTTGGAATATTACAACATAAAAATTAGTGTTAAAAAACCTATGGTATAAACCATAAGGTTTTGGGTCAAAATTTAATGGGTTCAAACTATATAAAAATTTAGTTTTAAAACCCACACAGTCCTTCTGTGACATGTTAGACTGCTTCAGAGTTTGAAATATCATGTGAACAAAATGGGAAAGACCGTGGCGGAAACCATAACAGTGGAGTTACAACTCACGCCTTTGAATGCCACCAACGAAGTTGTTATCCATGTGAACGTGTCAGGTTAATATTTACTGATGACGGCAATTGATAACTACCACCAGTTCAAAACCATGACTGCCATTGTCAGAGTTATTGATGTGAACAGATAAGTGTAATATCCCAAAATGGGAACTGTCAGCAAGGCATGCCTGAAAAATAAATTTTTGAGGAATGGATGCTACAGGATTTGAAACCAAGACCTGGATCCCTTAGATAAATGTATCTAAGACTGAAATAAAAGAGGAGGCTCAAAATAAATCCCTCTAGGTGGGTTAAACAGGTCTCCCACACCTAGTTGTCTTGAAAAAGTGCCCGATGAAGGGACTGCAAAAATTCTTGAACAAGAGATGGAGCAACATCCTTATTTTTATAAGCCTAGGAACATGAATATTTAGATAGAAAAAAAATGTATATTATAGCAGCAATGGTCTACAAATCCTCGAGGAAAGAATTACTCGAGCAAAGCAATACAACCTTAATGGCACATGTACATCAAATAGAGAAACACTGCTACACATGTATTTCTGCATGCTAAGAGGACGTAGTTTATAAGAGACACTACATCATAATAGAAATATATAACAATTTAGGGCTCAAGAAATGAGGGGGAGCAAGCTCTTAACCCCTAAAAACAGTAATACAACAATCCTTAGAAAGATTGGCTGAAATATACAAAATTGGAAAAATGCGGGAGTTGCTGGGTAGCAGCTGCAACCCAAAACTGGAAATGAATAGAGAAGGCTGAATATGATGAAAATTCTGAAGTTGACATCCTCCAATGGATATTCTAAGTGAAGGCTGATCCTATCACTTAAGATCTCACCCTCCAATCAACACTGCAAACCCTCACTACAGATGCACAATGAAAATAACGCAAATACTGAGGGAGACTGCGATATAGGTGGAATAGAATATGTTGGCCAAGTGCCAAGATCTGAAATGAGCTTTCAATCCTTCCTTACTAATCTCCTAATGTAAAGAAGGCCCCTTCCTCTGGAAAACAAGCCAAGGTATGGTGTTGTGGAACCTCCACTGCAACACCCTGCAACACAACGTTACACATGAGTAGAAATAATGCTGTAGCTAAAGGAATGGCTTTGGCCTTGAGCCTGGATGTGGAGAAATGAAGTGAAATCCCTCAAGAGGCCTCTAAATAAGGATAAGGAATCCTAAATAGGAATCCCTCGTGCTAAAGAGCACTGCAACTCAGATAAGAGCCGAAGACTGCAAATAGTCTAAACAGACAAGAAATCAATAATCATATGCATGAGAAACAATGGCTGCCTTGTCCTCCTTTTAAGCAAATGAGAGTTCCATCTCTATGGGTCCCACTCTTTAGGGTTTACTCCATCAAGGAAAATTCCCTCCTCTTTAACTACGCTATCCCACAAGATTCTCTCCACCTCCTACCTTTGTGCTGTTTGACTTGGTCAAAATTGACCTTGTCTTCTTGCAAATGTCCTCTTTCACACATGAAGGTGTGAAATTCAACTCCAATGATGATCCCATTTCATAATAAGAGGGATTTTATCCATTTTTTTATTATGTATGGGCCTCCTCACCCAATTATTCAACTCATAAGTGAAATGAGCAAAATTTAAAATTCCAATTTATTGTAAGAAAATTTTGGAATATTATAGTCCTCCCCGCCCCCAAATGTTGCTTGTCCTCAAGAAACTGCAAGGATAGAACTGAGGAGTTTCCTCAAAAGTATGGAGACTAAAAAGTGTTGGGAAAGCATCTCCCCCAAATGGATCCTCCATCCCCAAGCAATCATCCATACAAAATGAGTCACCTCCCAACATGACAACTCTTGAAAATCTCCTTCCACCTTGAGCTCCGGAAATGAAGGTGGGATAAAAATATGAATATGGTAAACATAATAGCCTACCCTATGCTTTCCTTCTCTCCAATCACGATGAGTATATAGTATGTCCTGATCTTAGGCTGCAAAAGTATTGCCCTCAAGTGGAAAAATGAAGAACAATCCTCCAAAGATTTCCCCTCCAACATTGAAGAACAAGCTAGCCCAAAATATTCCATCCATGATGAATAGGACATGATCATCATATAACATCCTAATGAGAAGTTTTTTTAAGGTTTTACATGATGATACATGATACAAAAAATGTCTCAAAAGGACACAGCGCAGTCTCATCCATTGCAACTTCAGAAAATAGTGTGTTAAGTAACTTACAAGAATCATCACATCTACTAATGAATAGTAAATGGCTGAATGTGTCAAAAATACATGATAAAATACTTGCCCATGGTTATACAATGGATGGTTATCAAACTCATGGTCCACCTCAAAAGAGAACAAATGTGTGGCTGTGGTGGCCATCTCTCCTCTCATGCTCCCATTAGAACATGTAGTGCAGAAAATGTGGGAATTATCTCCCCTCAAGGACACATCCAACTCATGTGTCAATCTCCCAATCATGCTCCCAAAAAGAATAGAAAAAATATCAGAAAATGAAGACATGATAAGTACAAGAATGAAGGAAATATTGTTGGCTTCATGTGGTGCTTGAAGATACCAATAGTCTCCTAAGTGTGTACAGTGCAGTTTTACAAACTGTTGCTTCAGAAATTTACATGGAAAAATGTTTCTTGTTACATAGTTAATCATGCATGTCATCATATGGAAAATAGTTGGATATAACAGCTGAACATACATGTAATGAGAAAACATTTTCCCAAGGCCACATAAAATATGGCTGCCTCCATCATATAGTTTGGCCCAATTTTGATCATGGAGCAATGTGAAAATCTTGCCCTCTTGTGGAGCAATGCACTGCATAGTAATGGTAATAGTATGCAAATAAATAGATGTAAAAAAAAACTTCTTACCATATTCCGGAAGTAAGATGGTACATGGATCCATGAATAAGTCCTCCATAGTGTTTTAGCATGCTATGAATATGAATGAACCATGTGCTGCAAGAAGATCCTCCTTCTCATGCTTGGAAATCCAAGTTAAGAAGAATATCTCATAGTAATAAATGTCTCCATCCAATACTATATCATCCTTATTGTTAGTCATCCATAATTATGATTTTATCCAAGGATGACTAAATTTGACAAACCCATATTTCTAGAACAAAATTGCAAAAAAACATTATGAGTTCTAGAAATGTCACGGTCTTCATCTTTCTAAGCCTGTCATTTCACCAAAATCTTCATCTATTTTTCCTAAAAATATTATCTTATTGTTCCTTAGCAGTGTTGTTCCCTAAAGTGTTGTTCCTTAAGCTATTGTTCCTTAGCAGCTGTTGTTCCCTAAGCTGCTACAGCTCTTCCTTATTCAGAATCCTCAAGAAACACTACTGAACAAAAAGAGACTATATGTAGGCCATTTTTTCCATCATTTTCTTAGCCCAATTCATTCTTTTCCTTTCTCATTTACCCTCCATTTTCCCTAAAAAACCCCCCAAACCATCATAACCCCTTTATATGATTCAAAAAACCCTATTTAAACCAATACACTCACTATTGTTTTGATTTAAAACACCCCTTTCACCTATCGGAACTTCAAATTTGGCCTAAAAACCCATTTTCGGGCCTAAAAAATAGTATTTTTATAAATAAAGGTATAAGCCCCCGAGGGCTTAAAACCTTTGGCCCCTTTCCTCCATATTTCCAAGCGCTATGACCAAGTGCCAAAAACCCATCGCATCGATAATTCCTCTATGAACTTGCATTTCCTTTATAAAATTCTCCCCGCTGATGCGAATTAGCACCCTACCCTTAGCCCCTGGTCACATATTTCTCCACGGGAGCATGCCCCAGTGCCTAGTTATTAGCCCCTCCATCGCATCGGAATCCCCCTTTTTTTTTTCTCTCTCCCCCTTGTCTTTCTTCTTTACCGATTTCCCGAAGCGATAAGTCCCTTCTACCTGGCTCCTGGTCACCTTATCTTCCACAGGACCACTTCCTGCCACCTTTCCTTAAGACCCTCTTCCCTTATCCTCTCTTACCCCGCACCCTATGTTAAGCACCCTTTCTCCTTTATATTTTCTCCCTGCGCTATTAAAAAAACAATAGTGGGCCCACGTCACTTGATTGGCCCTACTTCTCATTACTTCGCCACCCACCCAATTAGCGTGCGCCACCTGTCTCCCACTAAGACCTAGCCCGAGCACTACTCTCCATTGTGCTCCCCCATATCCGTTGGATCTTCCCTCCCAGATCCAATGGTCTACGATCAATATCGTGTGACTTTCGTGTCCAAGGTTTAACATCCCAAAGTCGCACAAGACCGGTGGTATTGTGAAATATGCGTGGTGCGATATAATTTGATTGCATTCCCTCCAGGCTAAACCACCTACTGCCCGTTTGTCGCGTGAAAACCACCAATGGTTTTCCAAAACCACTTGTGCCCATTTTCACGCCAAAGTCCATTTAAAACAATTTTTTTGCCCTCTGCCATTAAAACCCTTCCTCCATGCATTCCGCCTCTCTGCAACCCCCTCCGCCAGCCTCCGAAGCTACATTTCTGACCCTGCATGGTTTTATTAGCATTTTGTTTGTCTTGTGCAGGTTTGATGACAGTTTTAAAAGTTAAAAACCCTTCCCACTCACTGTGGAGGGACAGGGTCGAAGATCAACATATTTTGAAGATTGATCAGTGAAGAAAATAAATTTCCATGGCGTAAATTCGGGTCTTTTAATCAAAATTGCATGAATATTTGTTATTTAAATCAAACCCCTGTGCATTAAGGTCCTCTGTCCACAACAAAAAAATAAAAAGCATAGCGAAAGGAATAAATGGTTAAGGAACAACAATGATGTGTTATAAGGACCAAGAGAAAATCAGCCCGAAGATACAGAGATTAAAGCTTTAAAGATGAAGGGTTAAAGACCGAGAACCAAAGAAAAAAGATTAAAAGTTAGTCTAGACAACAGAAAAGGTTTAAAGCAACAAAGATAGAGGAGATTGAAGAAAAAAAAGATTATGCATGAAAGATAAAGGTTAAAGGTTAAATACACAGTTTAAAGGGTTCAAATCAAACATAAAAAGAAAAAGGGGCAATAGTGTTACATTATGAAGACCAAAGACATCATCAAAGCCTCAAAACACAGTTAATGGTGAAATAAAGGCAGATTAGGCCTAAAGAGCAATGTTAGAATTAAATCAAGAAGACTTAGGCTTAAAGATAGCCTCGAATACATCAAAGGAGCAGTTATTCACTTAATAAATTAAAAGTGACACCTTTTCACTTACTTTATACCTCAAAGGGAAAACTGGTAGTTATTACACAAAAATATATTTTATAAAATGTCAGAAAATTATTGTAAAAGGCAGAAAAGAGCCTCAGAGTCAATATTTTCAGCTGTTTTATCCTTAGGAAGTAAAGATAGATTTAATACACAGATAAGTAGTTGAGAAACATTCCTACCTTATGCCTTGCATGGTTTTTAAGGATAGGAGTGCATTTACTGTGTCATTAATGACATTTTTAACCCTAGATATTTCCACCTCCTCATTTGCAGCATAAATACTGCACTCGAACTCATTGTATAAGGGGCATTTGATAACTTTTTGAAGTAATACATAGTTCTGCTGAGATTGAAGAGAAATTGATGTACTGGAACCTGTGGATGTTTTGACCTGTTTCTGGATGGAGAAAGCTCTGTCATTGGATCCCTGAGCTTGGTTGTTGGTGAAGTACTCTAAACTGTTTAATGTTTTTCCTGTTTTCATTCTTTTTTCATCATCTCTTGCTTGCAGTAGAGTAAAATTTTTAGGCTAAGAAAAGTCTCCTGGAAGCACCTTAGACCTATTTACTCTTCATTGTCTTTATGTTTACATTTGATGAACGTTTGATTAACTAGTTTAATTGCTTTTCAACCCTTAAGCTTATTTATTTCAAGAATATTTCAATACAGTGGCCTCAAGAATGATTTATGGTTCTCCCTGCTTGCTTGTTGCTGGAACAAGGTCTCCTAACAAGCTACGAAACCAGTCTATTTTTGGTTATTTTTGTTATATTTAATATAGCGCAGGGGTTTTGGGGTGGGTCAAAGCCCTGAAAAGCATTGTAATGGGGTTAAAGGGTAAACTAGGGGTCCGAAAACCATGGGTTGCGGACCATAGGAATTTTAAAGCTAGATTATTATAAATAGAGAGGCATTTCAGATTGTAAGACGTAAAAATTGGCTAAGGTATTGATGCGATCTTTTGTGTAAACGATCTGTTGGGGTTCTTGGGGAACAAACTTCTGCTATAGGGTAAAATGCTTGGGCTTTTGGTTATCAAATATCCCTCTCAGGGCTTTTCGATGCCCGAGGCAGACAATAATATTAGCTGTATAGTTCACAAAGATGGCACATACATATTCATATTAACTTAAAACAACTTGATGGAATAATATGGAAGATTACCTCTTTAATGATCTTGGAGTCTTTTGGAGAGTGCTGAACGGCGAAGCAGGGATCCTTTTTCACCAGCTCCAAATCTTGACCCTGCAATCAGTCAAAGCACTTGTGTAATATTCACCATAACATACATTTCCTATCAATTAAGTCAATATATAATAAACATTTAAACTATGCACATCTAATCCATTCATCTCATGCTACATAAGTGATTAAATAAGAATGAAAATATCAACACATAGAATGGACAAAACAGATACAGTTCTATTGATTTATAAACAGGAGGATTACAACCATTGGTTGTACCAAGCCCTCCTCAGCCTTCCAATCTCTCTATCTCTCAAAGTGGTGATGTCTTGATCAAAAAGTTCTCAATGAACCTCTTTGACCTTTGACCTTCACACTACAACAATGATATCTACTTAAAAAGTATTCAAAACTTTGAAAATCCTTCGAACTTGAACCAAGAGTGTTCATCTCCATTTTATAGGAGATGGAGAGAGCAATCATTGCCTCTCTCCTTCCACCAATTATAAATAGAAAAAACCAAGATGTTTCCTCAACTTCCATGCTTTTTCCTTCCTTGAGAGTTCAGTTGTTTTTGGCAAGGCCCAATAAAAGATTAGTGCTTTGCAGTTTCCTTTTTGTAGTGACTCTCTTGTGAGAAAAAGCTGGAAATTCAAATCATTCCCTGTGGGTTTTTCCTGTTTCAAACTCAAAACATGGGTAACGCTATCCTCTAGTGTAAATAGAGCATTGACCTAGCCACTAACACGGCCTATTCATTGATAAGATGCGTTATAATGCTCTTGTGTTGTTATAGTGGGGCATTACCTTGGCAGAAGTAGGTTTAGTTTAGGTGTTTGTATTCCTTCGATATTTTTCTTCTCCTCTGAGCTGATGAGGAGGTATTTTGACCTATAATAGATGCCCCCTAAAGTGTGAGGTCAGAGACAAAGATGATGGCCGAAATACTTTATAATGTGTGTAGTAGAGATAAAGAGATTGAAATACTGAGGAAAACTGGAAACAACAACATATGTAAGAAAATATAGTATCTGCCTTGAGTCGAGCATTCCCATGCTCAGTAGGTTAAACAACATGATTTCTCTAGAATAGAGATATGAATAATATGTCCACTGATGAGCACAATGTGGAAGTGTCTATCATAACAGGATCATGCTGAAGAATCTGTCTCCATAAACAATATCACAACTTGGGGAAGGGAACACAACTTTAATGATGTAACCTTTGACCCAAGGTCTTGACCGCCGATTCACTTAAACTACATATTTCTCAACATGTGAATGAAGGATCTGTCATCAAACATGTGAGAAATCATCTGATTACCAGTCGATAATGAAAAATGTTAACAAACGTGAAGGTGGCCACTGATAATGATGATGGTCCCTAAGATGCACAATACAATCTAGCGAGTGTGAATAAAAAGAGTTGAAGTCGAACACTCATAGAATCATTCGACCAGGAGCCAATGATGAAGACTCCTAATCAAACACAAGACTACCTGCCACTGATGTCTGCAAGTATCCGGGTACTGATGGGTTTCTGGATCATCTTCCTAGATAAGATGTTGAAGTCGATAGGAATAGATCTGTTGAAAGGTAGGCACTGAGGCATCCTACATAAGTCAACACGAAACGGAAACCAAATGATTTTGTTTATGATGGAGATAATGAAGAGTAAATGGGGATGTCTGATGACAAATAAGTTCTGGCATAATGAGCAGTTTGGTTGATAAGAGGAGTAGTAGATAGTGAGATCTGCTTGAACAATAGAAGGCACTGTAACAGGGTACTAGGCAGCTGAGGCTTAATGAACACCAAAGAGTGTGTTATGATTTTACCGGTGTAGGGACATTGGGAGATGAAGGCTAATACTCATAGATGGTAGGGTTTGGCTAACTACGAAAGAGTTTCATGGGAAGTGCCATGTTCAAGATTTTTGCTGCCAAATCGACCTTTCTGAAATGTAACAGAGGTAGTATCCATTTTTTCGAAATTTTTCCCCGACTGATTAAGTTTAACGAATCCAGACGAGCAAACTCGGTGAATTTTTCATATTTAGAGAGCCTAAAAAATATGATAAAAGATAACTCCGTACCCCGTCTGATTAGGTTTAATAAGTCTAGACGAGTGAACTCGGTGAATTTTTCATGTTTAGAGAGTCTGAAAAATGTTGTAAAAGACAACTCCATTGGGGTACCTTTGTCATGTCTTGATAACCGAACACGAAAAAGGGAGAATAGTAAGCCCGAAGCAGTTCATTTTCCATGAGTTAGTCCATAGAAGCCGGAAAATTGAGAAATCTATGTTTGATGGACGTCTACCTCATTTTATTATGAGTACGAGGAGACGGAGTAAACTCAGTAATCTTTGTGAAATTTTAGTGAGTCCAACAAAGAAAAACTCGGTGCGCTCCATGAAATTTTAACGAGTCATGCGGAGAAAACTCGGTGCCCTCCATGAAATTTTAACGAGTCACGCAGAGAAAACTCGGTGCCCTCCGTGAAATTTTAACGAGTCACGCGCAGAAAACTCAATCACTTTTTTGGTTTAAAGAGATTTGAAAAGGAGGAAAAGAATGGATTCTTACTCTCTGTCGTGGTAGTTTAGTGAGCCCGACAAAGTCAACTCAGGGTTTTTTCAGTTTTATGAGCTAGAAAAAGGTCCCTAAAAAGAAAGCTCAGTGCTTCTTCATATCAGTTTTAACGAGTCTGAAGAAGAGAAATCCAGGTTTTTCAGATTAATGAGCAAGAAAAAGACCATAAAAAGAACGCTCGAAATCTACTTCGTATAATTTTAACGAGTTCGAAAAAGGGAACTCGAGGTTTTTTGGATTAACGAGCAAGAAAAATCCGTAAAAAGAATGCTCGATAAAAAGGGTCAAAACATGAGTATGTCTGCATATGAGTCTTGATCACTCATCAGAACATCAGTAACAAATCTCAATAGTTGCGACACATATGCAGCAAGAATTCATGACTTTTTTCGACTAGCTAAGAGAGTCATGCCCCTGAAGTGGCTATAAGAAGGCCAGAAGACTTTCATTTTCATTGTTTTGAGTGCTCTGAAGGAGCTCTAGGGTGAAAAAGGGTGAAAAATTCAGCGGACGATTGCGGTCAATCCAGGCAACGGTTTTCCTTCCAGCGAGATCCAGGTAAGAGCTAGAACCTCCTGCTATCATTTAATTGTATTTTTGTGAAGTTTGCTGGTTCAAAATGGGAAATTTGGTAGGCCCTAAAAAATATTAGCAGCTAACGCGGGCCAGCAGTGTTGGAGCCATGTTAAGCGCACTTCCCATGAGGGGAGAACATGTTAGCGCACTCTGTTTTGTACTATAGCCAGTGTTAGGTGCAGCGCATTTTTTAGGAACTCATTTGTAAGTGTTTTGATGTGGCCCAGACAATTTCTAATCGGTAAATGTTGTATTTGCAGGTATTCAACTGTTAATCATTAGTATCTGGCAAGAGAGAGAACATGAACGGGAATAAAGGGAAATGATTACTGATGCTGCAAGCTTGATGGCTCTCTGTAGATGTGGTTTGCTAAAATATGCATGTTTAGAACTGATGAGGGGTCAAGAGGACCTTCTGAGGTGGCTGATTCAGCAATGGGACAAACGGCACCATGTCTTTCGGATTGGGGGCAATGAGCTCTCAATTGAGAAAGATGATATATACTTTTTGACCGGACTGTCATGTCGTGGACCGAGGCCCAACTTGACAGGGTCTAGAGTGGATCTGTGTTCCACTGCTAATCTCATTCTTGCTGAATGCATACGCAACATAGAGGCTGTGAGCAACCGGGTACCTATTGCACAGGTGGCTTTGAGACCACTGAGGTCTATATTATGGATGATTGTTCGCTTGGCAGGTGCCAAGATTCAACATGTGGCCACCAAGGCCCATATTCTACTAGCCTTGGATTGTATGCAGCCTCAGGTGTTTGACTGGTGTGATGGAGTTGTTCGTCGGGTCCGAGCAGAGCTCACAGCATGCAAGACCCGTACCCAAAGAGAGTTTGGGTACAGTATATTGATCGTTTCTTTATTACTGGAGCGGGTACCACTGATGAGGCCCAGGATCATTACAGCGCCATTGGGCCCATGCGAGACAAGGCAGGCTCGATGGGTAGCTTTAGTTCTGCAGACTAGAGAGGGTCCTGTCCGCCACTGTTTTGATGATGGAGTTTTTGATTGGTTGAACTCCCAGATTATTATGATCAAGTATTATCCCTATGCAGGGATGAACTTCACAGGCAATCAGGAGTTAGTGCTGCCCCCTGGCACCCAGTGGGGACTTGATGGTAAGAAGGAAATGATTAGTGTACTGTAGGAAGTACTTTGTTTTTGTCTTTTGAATGTTTATGCAATTTTTTTGTTGAATTAGGGTGAAAATTATGTTTTGACATGAAGCTTTCTTTTCTTGACACATGTGTGGCACCTGTCTGCCTAGTTGGGGTCCCTCACTATGCACGGCGAGGACTGCAGCTACCCGGGGTTGGTACACTAGTTGAGGATGCAGAGGCTGCCGAGGATGATGATGCCCAGATTTTACATGAACTCTCCAGAAACTTGGAGGGTTTGAGTATGGGTATACCACCCCTTCCTATGTGAGAGGTTCAATTTCGTTTGCAGCGGCATACCGTAGGTGTGCCAGAGAGATACCTGGTACCTTTGAGGAGGATAGCCAGAGAAGTTGTATGTTATAATGATCATCAGGCCTAGCTGGCGAAACATATGTATAAGTGTCAAAGCGTGGCTAAGTATAGCCAAATTTTTGTAAAACACCCAAGTTTTGGAAGATTTTTTTTATGTAACTATTGTATTGGACATGACATATATATATATATATACATACTTTTTGGTGATTTTTTGTTTTTTGATTTTTTATGTATTTTCAATGGGATAAAAATATATATACTCATGAGTAAATATTTTATAGCAAATGTGACAAATGCCAATCTAACACATAGTTTGCCAAAGAATCGGTAATGCATTAAAATTATCTAGGAACGTGCTCAAATGTGATTGTTTCAAATTGACATTGTAAAAGTCACACCCTTAAAAAATAACGTAACAAGACTAGATGACGGACACGGTAATGATTGTTTAACTACATAATGACGAGTTGGGAATCTAACCTGACCATTAAATTGGAGATGTTACGAGACGCCGCCTCTGTGAGGAGTTGGATCATGGCGACGGCCGATTGATACTTTCATGCAAGGAGGATCTTGCACGAGAGTTTGAGATGAAGGACCTGGGCATCCTTCATTATTTCATGGGATTGGAGATTTGGCAGCGCAGTGGAGGACTGTTTGTTTCTCAGGGAAAGTATGCTCGGGAGATTCTGGAGAGGTTCAACATGCAAGGCTGCAAGCCTGTTGACACTCCTCTTCCTGGGGGTTGGAGGAAGGAGGATGCTACTTCAGCGGAGGTAGTGGATGCCACTGTCTATCGACAGTTGGTGGGGTCGCTTATGTATCTGGTCAATACACGACCCGATATATGCTATGCAGTTAACCAACTTTCGCAAGCTATGGTTAAGCCTACCAAGCTCTTTTGGAAGGTGGGCAAGCATGTATTGCGCTATATTAGAGGCACATCGGGATATGGTCTATGGTACAGACAGGAGGATGGAGCGAAGCTTTCTGGCTTCACTGATGCAGATTGGGCAGGGAGTCCAACAGACCGGAAGAGCACTTTTGGAGGAGTTTTCAGCATTGGGTCGACAGCAGTTTCCTGGTACAGCAGGAAGCAGAGATCCGTGGCACTCAGTTCAGCAGAGGCCGAGTACATGGCAGCTAGCTTGGCTGCATGCGAGGCTATTTGGATGAGGAAGATCCTCGCGGGTTTGTTCAGGTTGCATTTGGAGCCTACAGTGATCTACTGTGATAACCAGAGCTGCATCAAGCTCTCGGCTAATCCAGTATTTCATGATAGGTCCAAACATATCGACATCAGGTACCATCACATCAGAGATTGTGTTCAGCGGAGGATCATGATGCTTTCATATGTTCCCACGGAGGATCGGGATGCCGACATCCTGACGAAGGCGCTCACCAGGAGCAAGTTCGAATTCCACAGAGGCAGGATAGGGGTTGCAGATAATCCATATCTTGCTGAGAGGGAGTGTTGAGAATGCGGCAAGATGATGGAGCTTAGTGAAATGAAGTCGCCTTCACTAAGTGGGCCCGCAGGCAAATTCTGGCGCAAAGTCTATTTTTAGACTATGTCTATTTTTAGACATACGGAGCATAATTTGGGAATTCTACTTGGAGATTCTTGATGGATGCGACATGTCGGTAAAAATAGATGAGACCCTATTTTTAGGACC